>PVKM010006540.1:0-43949 GCA_004027735.1 Carollia perspicillata | reverse complement strand
TCAATATAGTCTAAAAATACTCAAATAATATGGCACTTATCTTGCCCAATTTTAATGCCACTCTCAGGAATAAGCATAATAAACATTTTTTAAAGTACATAACTCAATTCACAAAATTGTCAGCATCCGAGCATTCTGAAAAATCCACTTGCACCCTATGAACTGAATTGCTACCAGAAAGGAATTTTTGGCCCTGGGTGAAACGATGTGATGTGCATGAGGGAGTTGTAACTGGGCTGGAACAGAGGCTTAGATGTGCTTATTTATGGACATCCATCATCCTCTTGAAGTTCCTCCTTGTATTGGACAAATAGTACAATTTAACTGCCAATTAAAAAGCTGCATTCACTGATTTTTATTGGGGTTCATTCAGGTCACTCAAGGAAAACAATTTGGACACTTTCATAATTGGGATTTAGACAAACTAGTGCATTAGAAAGGTCATGGTGGAAAGGTCAGCTTTCAGAGAATAACGGTGGCAGAAATTCTCTGAATATGTGGATGAAATTGGGTGTACTAGGGCCAACTCAGAAATAAGAACTAATCTTCAAAAGAGAGCAATGATTTGGGGAATAGAGTTGGGCTGTGACTGAATACGCTTTGTATTCTTTCCTCCTAGACTGACTAAACACTATGCTAGAAAGAGCGGGGTGTAGCAGAACTAAAGAATTGTGGCAGTGGAGGCCCAAGCCATTCTACTGGGGCTTGTTTTTCTCTCCAGGGGGTTCTGGGTGGAACACTCTGGACTGTTCAACGGAGACCTCAATTATTTTACTGTAGGATGTCCTATATCAGCGGACCCCAACCTTTCTGGCACCAGGATCTGGTTTTGTCAGAGACAGGGTTTTCACAGACTGGGACAGGGAAATGGTTATGGGGTGATTCAAGCACATTACATTCAAGTTCACCTCATGCTGTGGGGCCTAGTTCCTAACAGGCCCAGGCTGGTACTGGTCTGTGGCCCAGAGGTTGGGGACCCCTGTCCTATATGACCAGAAAGTGAAAGAGAACTAAACCCTGGAGATAAGACAGATGTGTCAAAACACTGAAATAAGGTGCTCCGGGATCTTTGGAATCAGAGCCTCTATCTGCGTGTCTCAATAGCCACAGCTCCAGCAGAAGTAGGCAGTGGGAGAGGGGTGGGGACCACATCCACAAGAGACACTAACTCCAGGGGAAGGCTGAGCGATATGTGCCTGGGATTGCAGAGACAAAGGAGGCAGCCAAACGGGTAAGGAGAGACACAGGGTTTGGCAGGACTGAAACTAAATTTGATCAACTCTGCGTTAAAGTGAAGGCTGTTCAAGGCTTTGCAGAAAGGGAAGGGGTGCAGATGACAGGTAAATGGGTGATTCACGGAGTACGTCGATTTAGGTGGAAGGTAGGCATCCTGACATTGTGGGATCAGCTGTGGAGATGGAATCAGGGACCAAGTGAGGTTTGATTTGGTGGTAGGACCCAGTATCTGAGCGTGCTTTGGGGCAAAAAAGAGAATGTCATATCTGTGGGGTGAAAACTGTCCTTTAAGAAATTGAGATCCAGTGGTAATAGGTGTATTGGTGGCAGAGGGTCATCCAGTATTGAGGAGAAAAACAGCAGTGTTGGTGGGTCGTGTTAGATGGTAGAGGCTGGAGATGAGGAGTCCTAGGTGAGATAGGACTCTGGCAGGAAGCTGGGGTACCCCAGGGGATACAGGGGAGCAGCAACTTCTACTGGCTCCCAGAACACAGAAAGTTCAGCTCCCCTGGTCATTCTGGGGCAACTCTGCCTGCAGAGATTTTCTGGAGAGTTTGCATAAAGCTGACTTCCATCAAGAGCTTCCCCAGGTGTCTGCTGGAGACAGGTGGTACCAGCTGTAGCCAGGAGCGCTGCAGGGGACAGGATAGCAGCCATGTCCAGCCCTGGAAAGTCCCTAACTTCCCAGTGACACTTCACCCCAGGGCTTGCTTTCTCTTTTCCCTCCCTATGACACCTACTGTTTTTAAGTTGCCTTTTTCTTCCTCTACCCCTTGGTTGCTGTCAACCTCCTTTGAGTATTTCCCAGAGTGCTGACAAAGTTGACTCTGACAGTTTTTTCTTAAGTTTTTGATCTATCTGTGGATTGACAGGCTCTTGGAACTATCTACTTTACCATTTTTGATGCGGTCTCTCAGGAATTTTTGCTAATTCCCAGTAAATCACAGTCTTTGGACTTCTCAACTTCAGCCTCTCCATATAATCTTTATTGGCCTTACATCAACCTTGGCATAGAACTCTGCCACCCCTTCTCTTAATTTCCCACAAAGAAGCATCAGGAAGCAAAGATCAAGTAGATTTTATTAAAGATACTGTCAGGGTGACAGAAAGGGGAGAGGTGAGAGCACACCCCGTGGCCCCAAAGGTCACATCCTAGTCACTGTGTCGCACCTCATGCCCTTGAGGGCTCTCAACTCTCCACTTTCACCCATGCACTCCCTGCCCTGCCGGTGCCCCTCCTGTCTCTCAGGGTCCCTCTCTTCCCCCATTAACATATAACATTCTCCCATTTTTATACAGAGAAGTGCAGCTCTCACAAGTTCCTATCCCAGCGTGCACACCCAGTGCCATCTTGATCTAAAGCACAGATGTGAGGTCTTCTCTTTGTCCTAAAATAACGCTTAAGAGAGCAGTTGCAGTAACATAGAGCCATTTTGGGTTTTTTGTTTGTTTGTTTTAAATAACACTAATAGTCATTTCCTCTATAAGAGGTTGTTTTATGGTGTGTGTGCCTATGTACACACACACAATACAGACATATACATATGTATACATATATGTGCACACACAGACACAGGTGTTTTATTGCCCATATTAATACATTGGGTTAGCTCAGCATACGAAGGTTGCAATTCACTTGTGTGCTGGCTTGTGAAGCTGTGTGCACATCTTTCTCATGCTCCATAAGTACGTAGTGATGGGGTCCTGAAATGGCACTGGTGGGAGTATTCTCCCCCAGGAAAATTGGCAAATGGCACAAATAAGGACTTTCCTTTTTTTGATAGTGGACTTCTCACCATTCCACAGGGTTGGGATGCTGACAGCTTCATCATTATAACTTCACAGTCTGCTGAAGTCACGTGTCATATCGTTTCCTCGCTCCGGTCTTCTCGGTTCCCAGGATAATGCTGCTAAGTCACCCATGGCCCAAACCTTCCCCTCCCATGTCATGAAGCCTTACCAGAGTGGTGGCTCCTGTTTGGATTGTTATTCTTCTGCTAACACAGCTTCGTCAAAGTTCCTCTTCCCCCACAAAATGCACACTTTCGGACCTGCTTCTCTGCTCCTCTTTACTGTTCAGCAAAGACCCTCAATGCATCCTAGCCTCTCTGGAGACTGTGTTCAAGGCCTGAGTCTGGCCCTGACTGGCCTTAAAGAGCCAGCACAATCATCCACAAAGTTTGAATGTAGGTAAGTTCTAAAAAGAGAAGTTCTATGTGAGAACAAGGAATATAAAAATTGCTTATCAAGTATATTTTTTAACAAAATCAACATTCTAGAAGTCAAAAAGAGGCTGAAGAATCTTAAATATTAAAAGAACTCACATAGACATGATATCTAAAACTTATGTGTGATCTTATATTGGATCTTGGATTCTAGAGAAAATGGTACTATTATATAGAGGACATTACTAGGTAAATTGACAGAATTAAAACACAGAGTAGATTAAATAAAATTTCTGTATTAATGTTAAATTTACTGAGGTTGATAATTTTAGTACATAAAGAAGTGAGTGTTAAGAAATTTTTATCTTGGGAATGTATTCTGAAGTACTAAGAGGTAAAGGACCATGTCGTATGTAACTTATTCTCAAATGTTAAAGGAAAAAAAAGATAATTATATCAATACACATACATGCAGAGAGAGAAAGAGAGAAAGAGAGAAAGAGGTCGAATCTGACAAATGTTAAAAATATGAAAATCTGCCCTGGCCAGTTTGGCTCAGTTGCTGGTGCATTGTCTCACAGACCAAAATGTTATGGGTTTGATTCCTGGTCAGGGCGCATGCCTGGGTTGCTGTTTTGGTCCCTGGTCGGGGCGTGTACAGAAGGCAGCCAGCAACAGGTAGATGTTTCTTTCTTGCATCATTGTTTTTCTCCCTCTCTTCCCCTCCCTCCTCTAAGGTCAATGGGCATGTCTTCAGGTGAGGATAAAAAAAATAAAAATCTGGGTAAAGAATATAGGGGTACTTTTTTACATTAAATCTTGCAATGATTTCCAAATACAATGTTTTAAAAAAAGTTTTCAAAGAACCCCAGAAAACTGAGGACTTGGAGACAAATGAATAAGAAAGGAAAGAAAGAAAGAAGCAAAGAAAGGAAGAGGAAGATGCTCCAGTCTAAAAATTCACTAAGAGACTGCAAATATCTGTTGTGGTGATTGATATTAGACTTCTCTTCACCACGCCAAGAGCTTTCTTGCTTAACTAAATTAGTTGTAATGATATGTGAGAAATTAGTCAATGACAAAGAGCTCTGTGGGTGGAACTGCCTGATTACTGCTTCAGCTCACCACCTATTACAGTAACCACACTCAGCTTGACCTTTTCCACCTGATCCCATCACCTGCACTGACACAGGGAGCCCAGTTCAGTGGTAGCAGTTCTCACGGTCCTTACTGTTCCACACAGAAGAGCCACTGAAGGGCTCCACCAGGATACCGCTCTCTTTACAATGATGTTCCTTACTGCTTTGGTGAAGGGTCTTCTCGACCCTCTCTCAGTGGGTGAGCAATTTTTAGATGATAAGTCTACTCCAGCATTTTCATTTCCCTGGGCCTTGAATACCATCTTCTATAATGTACCAATGGAGTTCTAGCATTTTATCTCCATTTAGTGTTTCGGCTACCAGGTTTCTGTTAATTAACTAAGCAAATTCTTAGAGACACTCAAATTGGCCCACTGAATCCAGGATCTTGGCCTAAAACCCCCACATCAATGATTTCATTCTTTTCCATTATATTCCTTTATCCTGAAACGATACCCTTGGAATCTGTGTTCATACATGTTACTCAGGTCTCTGTTGTTATAAATTGACAAAATCCTGCCATATTTTGGTGACTCACATCTTCTCATGGTTCACACTTTGCAACTCACACCACGGGGCCTGGTGAGACTTGAGTTGGCTTTCAAGTCCAGAAACAAGGAGAGGTAGTGCTAGTCTTCGGGAGGGTCAGAAAATACCTCTAGGGAAGCTACTGTAGAGTCTTCAGGCAAGGAAAACTGACCTCAGTCAGGTGGAAGGGCTTCTACCTGCGAAGGGGCCTCAGCAGAATTTAGGGGTTCGTGGTCTCCAGCTTCACCACAATTTGTCCATGTGTCCCAATTATAGTTTTTAGGGTTCCACTTTATTTTAGTTTATTTTTTTACATTTCTGTAACACATCATTTGTGCATTGATTGTATTGTGTGTTCATCACCCCAAGCCAAGTCTCCTTCCATCACCATTTACCACTTTATTTTAATCACTGTCCTAACTTTAACGTAAGAAACTCTCCAAGGGTGTGAATTCTATTTGCCTTGTAATTTGGCTACCAGAAAGGTTTGATTTTGAGGGTTTTTTTTTCCTCAGAACTTTTGGCCCTACATCTACAGGAAAAAAAAGGTTATTTGTAAAGGAACCGCAGAAGCATTCTGATCCCTTATTTAGAGCTTAAGCTGGGAATTCAAAGCCTTGAGTTCATCATGGTTTCCTCTAAGTTCTCTCGTTTATTTAGAAGCTACTTACTAGTCCCATTATACATTTTATTTCCACTAACATGTTCTGTGGCATTAACTAGTTGGTCACCCCAAACTCTGCCTTGCCCAAGCAGTTGGTACCAGATATTTGCGAGTGATAATCTAAGTAACTCTTTTGTCACTAGTAGTGTGCTCACTTCACTTATTCTCTCAAAAATATTATCAGGCACCCACCACCTGCAGGAGACTCTTCTAGGCCTGGAGACAGAGCAATAAACAAGACAGAGGTAGTTCCTGCTCTTGCTCAGCTTGGTTCCAATGTCTTGGGAAAGACAGATAGATTAAAAATATTTTGTTATTAAATTTTCAAGAATTCGGAGTACTTTGTTGAAGAATAAAGCTGGATAGGAAGACAGATATTGACAGAAAGGGCACTTTCAGGTCTGGTGGCAATAAACGGACTTAGTTCATATTAGTAGGAGAGTGTTTAGGAATAAAAATAAGCAATCGGTACCCCTAACTTGGGAGACAAACTGAAGTACTCAATGTACTTCTATTTTTTGACTCTTTCCTTAGCATGGTGAGTTGTTTGGGAAATGATTCAATAGTTATTTGTAGTTCCTACATTCTCCACAGCAGTTGCCTGCTGATATGTGTCACTGTATATTCTGAGCTGACATCTGCTATCTGAATCACCAAAATAGTGCCTTGTTTTACAATTTATACACCATTGGCTTATGTTTTATCTTCCTCTAGGCCATGTTATCACTACATGTGACATCTCTGTGTATGTGTTTGTGAAACTGGGATAAAGTTGGCAAAACTTGAGATGGAGGAGACTATCTATGAAACATGTTTTTGCATTAGTAGAACAGGAGGCATAAGCACGTTTGGAATAGGAAGAAGGAGAACAGAGAAGGCAGAGATGCTGGAGAAATAGGATCTCACAAAGTAAAGTACAACTGAAGTTAGGAACTTAAATGCAATTCAGGCAACAACCTTGAAGTTCAGACAACTGTAGACTTTTACTGTGGGTTTTGGTCCCTGGAAACTAGATGAATATTTCTTAGGAATAATGCCTTTGCTAGTAGAGGAAATCAACTAAGGTTTGTCAATGTGGTTTTGATGATAGTACTCATGATAGCATTGAATTTGAGGAATGTTTCTCAAATTGAGACTTGACTTGGCAAACTCGTGCACTCATAGAGAGCTCAACAAACACTGACCAACACTTTAGATATTGAAATACCTGAGACAGGAGTGATTGATTTGAGTAATTGTGAAGCATAGCTTGTTAACCTCCAGAATTTCGTGGAACTAGAAAATGTGCAAATGAATAAAAAATCATAGTACAGATTATAGATTATTCAACAATGTTGAATAACATGTAATAGTTATAGTTACATGCAATATGGACAGCTATAGTGCAATTCCTGTAATTCTTTGTTAGTTACATTTCAGGACTCAACTGAATATACCAACTGGATCCTTGCTGCTGTTTGATAACAAGAAATTCTATTGATCACTCACACATCCTTGCTAAAGAGCTGGTATAGTTCTGACAAGTCAGTAATTGGCCCACATTGCATTGCCAAACGGAAGAGCTGAGACTCATTCTAACAGAAATGAAGACTAGTGTCCTTTTCACCCCAAACACTGCTCCATGGTGCTGAGAGAAAGAAGAAAGTTTATTCCAGCCTCCCCATCCTCGAGCTGGGCTGAGGACGAGAGAGGAAGAACACGGATCTGGGAGTTAGGCAAGCCAAGCATCCAGGGCTGGCACTGCCTTGGTCTGGCTTTGTGAACCAGGCTGGGCGTGTTCTCTCAAAATGACCTTCAAGCCTCCTTCAAACACTCACATCCCATAGTTTCTCCTGGTGGCACTCAGAGGCCAAAGAGAATAATTGGACTGTTTTGCAACTCTTCTCCTAAATATCCTGTAGTGTAAAGCAGAATGTTTTGATGGTATTGCTTTAAGATATGATAGTGAAATTGCAAAAGAAAGTAATATTGTTTTTAAACCCTCTTAAGTGGATGTGTTGCTTTTTACATCCTCTCCTTCCCCATCGGTGACTGTTCTGTTTCTCTATTGATCTGGGGGCATGCTCATGTGGGCAATAACGGTAAGAATTTCTGCAGATGCCAAACAGACCCACTGCGCTTCAGCAGATTTTATTCCCATTTGTTTAATTAGGGTTCATAAAGATTGGGCGTTTTCTTGCAGCCAGCACATACATACTTAAGGATACCTACTACGTGCTGACTCTACTTTAATCTCTAGGAATTGGAGGAAATCAGGACATAGAGAGCCATTTTTATCACATATGAAATTTATTGTACCTAGAAATAAAATATTTCTATCTACTTGTTTTGCTTTGGGACTGGTGAGGTTGATGCAACCCAGCATTATGAATGAGCTAGAATAATTATTACTTCTTGAGTTTAGGTTACACATTTTAAGAATGAATAGCTGTTTTCAAAACTAAAGTTTGGCAGCCTGCTACTAAGATCTGCAATGAAGAAAAACTAAAGACACATTTATCGTTTGAAGTCCGTGGATCTGTTTTTCTGAAGCTGGCTTCATCGGCAGAGCAAGTCCGTTAATCACCCTGCAGCACTTTCCTTGTCGGAATCACATAAATTAGCATTTAACCCGGTGGAAAAACACATGAAGTTATTTAACATTTACATAAAATTATGGAGTAAACTCCAAACAGGTCGCCTCTGAAATATATAATTACACTCAGCAGTCCTGTCAGCATACATAGAAACAATTTTATTTCCAATCATCTTCTGCTTTTATTCACTCAACAATGTATCATTAAAATTTCCACAGAACAATGAACCTTAATAGGTGCTAATGCAATTGTAAATTATGGTAATTGTTACCTAAATTAATCTCTGTACTTTCCATTTCTTATTGCCCTATGCATAAGGAGTGTGAAAAAAGATAATGTGGAAGCTGACATTTGTATAAGTGGTGTAAAAAAATTTATCTTATTTGATAAAAATTTCATGAGAACTTGCTACTTTTTAAAGTAGTTTACTTGGACAAAATGTTAGAACTGTTGTAAGCATAGTTTATGTAAGCTTTAATTGGTGAAATTTGTGACAGCATAAGGCTGTTTAACTGTTTGGTCATCGCTGGTACATAGGTACTCCCTAAGGTGTCCATTTAGCAAACCTATGTCCCCCTGTGCACATATTGCCAGGACAAATATGCATTCACACCCATATCTGTGTGTGTGGTCACTTTTTGTGTGTTTACCTTTGCTCGCTCAAGTAAGGTACATACAACTTGCTTGGTGTAATGAAACCCACTGTTGTATGCCGAATCAGGTCTCCTCCCCTGAATTTGTACATTGAAATCCTAACCCCCAGTACCTCTGAATGTGATGGTATTGGGAGATGGACCTTTAAAAAGATAATTAACTTAAAATGAGGTCATTAGAGTGAGCCCTCATTCCATCTGACTGGCATCCATGTAAGGAGAGAAGATAAAAGCCCACATGAAGACGCAGGGGGAACACAGCATCTGAGGGCCAAGGACGGAGACCTTTGGGAGGAACCAGCCCCACTGGCACGTTGGTGGCAGCCTTCTAGCCTTCAGAACTGTGAGACAATGCATTTCTGTTATTTAAGCCAGTGGTATTTCATTATGGCAGCCCTAGTAAGTGAAGATATCCAAATAAACTGGAAGTTAAAAAAAATACAGGTGAAATGTATTCTGCTAAAAAGAAAAAGATGTGCAGGTTCTGTCCTGTCTCTGCCACTCCTGAGTCATATTTGACTTTGGGCACATCATTTAAGCTTCCCATTTGTAATGGTGTCTAGTTTTAGTGTGCTTGTTAATTTCAGAATATTCTATATCATGTATTATTTTCTTCCACTAACAGCACCCTGAGTTTCCCCTTAGAAAATACTTGCCCCTTGCTCTGTGTCCTCACAGTCTAAGTGGTGATGATCTAATGCCTTACTTCTGGATTTGAGCATGTTACTCAGCTCTGGCCCATCAGTATACTCCATGCCCTCTGCCCACAGTGATTGGCTCAAGAATGGACGTAGGACAGAGACTAAACAATGCGATTTAATGTCAGGACTTGATATGAAATTGTTGAGCAATGGAATTGTTTGTTGCAGCTTCTGAGGTATGGGGAGGGGTGCCTGGGGCTCTCTGGCAGATGCTATGAAGGACCAGAGTGAGAATGAAGTCAACAGGGAGAGGACTGTACCACAGACGGAGAGAGATCCAGGGCTGAGAACTCTGCGTGGGCCCCTGGTCCAGGCTTGCCTGAAGCTGGTATATCCCGCGACCCTGACATTTTCTCAAAAAGCCAATAAATCTCTCTACTCTTTCTTTTACCATAAGGCAGTTGGACTGGTATTCTACCATTGCTACTAAAAGTCCTGAGTAATATAGTAATGGCTTCATGCTTTCTCTCCTCCTCTGCCAAGTGAGTACCCTCTTACAACAGTAACTATTTTCCCTCCAGATTAACCGTTATAGGGAACATCTGTATTTCCCTTGCGTGTATGTGGGAGGAGGCATGGTTGAGGGTGGGGAATAAAATCTGACCCACCTGACATTCCTTTAATCCCTGGTTCTGTGCGTAAGCCACTGGAAGAGATGATCCTGGTTCCTGTCAGAGCCTAGAATCGTTAAGTCTTAGGCACTTGTGAACGTTTGAAGGTCTGAGTGCGCAGGAACTTCAGGGCTGGAGTGGAGAGCAGGGGGAGGGGAAGATGCACCAAAAGGTAAGAAAAGCAGTGTCAGAAGTCACAGGCAGACGTTTTCCCTCCAGAGGCCAGTGCAGTTGCCGACTGGCCAGAGGCGAGCACTGCTTATAAAGTGCCTTCGTGTTTGGAATACTTGATGGGATTCTTCTGTCCGTCTCTGGCAGGGCTCCAGGCTGTGAAACAGAGGTGGAAAAATCAACAATCAACTTTAAAACACGAATGGACAGATGTATACTTAGGCTGGGCGGTAGTAACAGAATTTAAAGAGCATATCGGTGCCTTCATAAAATCCCCAGATCAGTGAAAACACCAGGCCCGTTAGAGTGAAATACATAATAATTACTGGTATCTTATTTTATAGAAAATGTTTTACTTGTCCACGTCTGGGATAAGCTCTGCCATTTATAATAGTCTTTAGAATAGTGATCAGTAACCAAAACTGAGGAAGACTTTGAGAAATGGATTTGCCTTTTGTTCACCCCCAAACATGCATGTATACTTTGCAATTGATTTCAAGGGTTCTGTACTTTCAAAGACCTCTTCCCCACTGGACCTCAGGCAACGAGCTCCTTCCTCTACACAAACACATCAAATGCATCAAATGCATGGTTGCCAATTTAATTTCTAAGCTATTTGAATTTTCTGAATTTGGGTTCTTTAAATTGCAATTTAAGAAACCTGCTCATTCATTTCTTCCACTGCCGTTAACTTTTTTTTTTCACTTGGGGATCATGTTGTCTCTGATTTTACTCACTTTTGTAGGTGTCCTAAGGAGGAGGCCCTTGTTTATTCATGCATTCACTGGGTGCCTGGTGATACAATGGGGATTAATAGAGAGGGTCCCACTCCACCTGGAATTGATGGGCTGGTGGGAGAAGATGGGCCTCAGGTAATGTGAAATCAGCAGAACCTAATAATGTCAGTTCCATCTCTGGAGCAACACATTAGGTCTGTGGGGCCCAGAAAAACCAGGGACTGGAGTTTAGAAAAAGCTCTGGCACCTGAGGAGGCAGAAAGGCTGCCCCATCGGTAGCTTTGCTGAAATGCCGGGGGCAGCACAGGGAGGGAGGAAGACTAGGAAGGACAGTGGACTGTTAATGGTGGCCTATTCTTTTATCAGGACCTCACACTAGGGCTGGAACTGGGGTGAGGTGAATGAGACATGGGACCTCTGGCTCTTGGGTGGAAACTTCATGGAAACTCAAAAAACTACTCTGAAATCAGAATCTGACAGGACTGGGATTAGGGTGCGGGAGTGAGACCTGAAAGGGAAGAGAGGAATTCTGTGTTCATTTAAAATTTTTGTATCTTTTCATCATGGATAAATTCAGTTTGATCTTTAAAAATAGTGCATTAAAATGTTACTTGTCTTTAAACAGTAAGGTTTTTGACACCTTTTTCCATTAATTTTGGGCTGAAGCAAGTGCCTCACTCTCCACACCCTGGGCTGGCCCTGCCTCACAACGTAGTCATAGGTCACAGGACTTGTTAAGAAAGGCTTGTAATGCATCCTTTTTATAACTGAGCTTATACAGCATGTGTACTCTTTTTAAAACATTTATTTTATTGAGGTATAACTGACATATAACATTATGTTAGCTTCAAGTGTACAACATAATGATTCAATAGTTGTGCATATTGCAACAAGTCTAGTTAACATCTGTCACTATGTATAGGATGTATACTTTTTTTAATGTATGTTTTGCATAATATATAATACATGTGTATTTTGATGTATATGCATATATACATATTTTGCATATATACAATTTGACCTTATAGAATCTTTAAAAATGTAAAGTGCATATAATTTAGAATCAGCAGGCTGAGACCCATAAAGCATATCGTTTTCTGACACAGTGAGACTGCTGTGCTTTTCCCATTTCCCGGCCTGCGGCCCTCACCTCATCTCCTCTCTGCTCCAGGTCCCACATCTCTTGTCTCTGTTTTCTCCCAGCCCCAGTCTTCCGCCATGTCCCTGATCTCCTCAATACCAGACTTTGCTTTGTGTTTTATGCCTGACTCCTCCATTGCTGGCATATATCTCTCTCCCACACGATTTCCCCGCCATCTGGAACAAGTTCTAGAGGCCTAATTAACTTGTAAAGTGTGTTCTGTTTGGATGGCGAAGCCCATCTTTCTTTCCCATGAATCAAACCTCCTGACCTTTTCTCATAAAACACTCATGTCCTATTTGCTACCCTGTGCTCAGTTGTCGTTAGTTTGTGTTGACAGTTTTATTGTTTCCCGGTGACCCTGTCCATCCACAATTACTGTGGTATGGAGCAACCTATTTATTTCAAAGTTAAATGTGTGAAATAAAAGTAAAACAAAAATTTCACATTCTAGGGAGAAAAATCCCTGTTTTAAATATATAACCTACTCACTCATGTAGGTATAAATCTTATTGTAATTTCTTTCACTAAATGAGTGAGTATGTGTCTTAAACATATTCTGATAACAGTAACTCTGGACTTTTTAGACTTTCAAGGCTCTTAGAAATGATGCATATAAATAAACATTTAATGCAAGATTTTCATAGAAGCCAAAATTGACCCCAAAGATGTATTGCAATGCTTACCAAATAAAGGACTTTAAAGTACTGATTATGAATGAGGATGTTTCAGTCTTTCAAAATATCCTGGATTTTGACTTAAAATAAATGTATATTTAGGAACACTGTGTGACCAAGTCATATTCTGAGATTTAAAATGATGGAGAAAAAATAGATTGGTACGCAGCAGTGTGGAGTGAGGGTGAAGACACCAGGGGCTTCCCCTTGGTCACTGCCACGGCTGAAGAATGACCCTGGGCAAGATGTGTACCGTGTGGATGCCCCAGCACTGGTAAGTGGAAGGCAGGGGCTGCAAAATGTGGCTTCCACCCAGTAATCACTGAAGCTGATATATATCAGCATCACATAGCTACAGATGTATGTAAGGAAATCACTTATCTCTGATTGCATTCTCATGATGAATTTAAATAGTAAGGGACTGTCATTTGCTTTTAAAAGTTGAGAGGCCAGCACAAAGATGCAGAAAGAAAAAAAATGATGGTATGGTCTACAGGAGGACAAGAAATTTTGTATATTTTCAGATTGGAGTGGTTATTCTTCTGTATACATGTATACCCTGTTGTCTGAGGATGGAGTAAATTTTGTTAATTTCCACATTTCTCTTATAGCCGTGGAATTCATATCTTTCAGGAGAATGGATTAGGAATAAAAACATATTTATTTGTGGAAATATGCTCTTGGCAGTTTATTTTTGGATGAATTGTAAGTTTTATGAGTCCCATTGTCCAGGACTCTGTCCTGAGTTTCTTCAGAGAAGCGAAGGGAGGCAAAAGTACCATTTCTCCGGTGCCTCGGGATCCTTGGTAAGGAGCCGAGTGAGAAGTGCAAGGCATTGCTCTCGTTTGGCAATCATGATTCCTAGGCATATTGAAGCAGACACTTGAGTGCCCCAAATGACAAGATAATCCAGATAAACTTGATGCATCCTGCAGCTTGTGAAGTTCCTACAGTCAGATAGAGTGGAAGGATAAAAGACAAACCAAGTTTCTGAGTTACTTCGTATCATGCATACACTTAGTGCCTCTGCTTCAGAGGCCTCTCAGCTGCCAGCAACAAGTACTGTAGCCAAGCACCTGAGTCAGCTCATCTCCACGTGGACAGTGCTATCACACACGTGTGCTGTGGATTACAAAAATGAGACTGTCTTATGTAACTTGCTTTCTCTTAATTACCACAGTTCTGAGTAATTAAATATGCTTCTCTACAATATCAGTTGTAAAAGCAAAATAGTTCTCCATTATGTAGATGCACGAAAATGCATTTAACCAATCCCCTTTAAGTGGATATTTACATTGCATGTTAGAAGTTTCCACCAATTTATCCATATGGAAACAGATTAGATTTGGCCTTTTAAGGTTCTGAAAGCTGTTAGTAAATATGAAATCTGTGGATCCTGGAGTGGATGGGACCAGCAGTCTTCGAGGCAGTATAAAGGGTGGGCAAAAGTAGGCTTACAGTTGTGAGTGTGCAAAACAAAGTTTTTTCTTGCATTATTATTTATTAATGATTGTATTACCTTCCATACGAACAACTGTAAACTTACTCTGCCCCACCCTTTATAGTGGGTCAGAGGGCATCAGGTCCTATTGATCATGGGGGAGGACTGGGTGTTTAAATAATAATACATGTGAAGTCATTGTGTAAACTCTATATGTACACAGTATGAAACATTTAGACTAAGAAATGATTATTTTCCAACATAGGTCTGTTGATTCTTTCCAGCTGAAGATGTTAACCTATATTTAATCATTAACCAAGATTTATATACAGTTTAATTTTACTTTGAGTGTATTTTTTTAGAAGAGACTTAATATAGACTTATGTATGGTTCAGTTAAAAAGTATACAAGCCCTGACCAGTGTGGGCCCCTTGGTTGGGCATCATCCAACAAAGCAAAAGTTCACTTGTTTAATTCCTTGTTGGAACACATGTCTGGGTTGTGAGTTTGGTCCCTAGTCAGGGCACGTATGAGAGGCAACCAATCAGTATTTCTCTCTCAAATCGATGTTTCTCTCCCTCTCTTCATTTCTCCCTTCACTTATCTCTAAACATAATAATAATAAAATAATAAAAAAGCAGATAACAGTTTTATAATCAAACAAACACATTTAGATTTACTAAGTCTAGTGGCTTGTACTCTGGCAGTGTAGTTAAATGGAACTACATTTTTTTAAAGATTATTGTCATTGTATTTTTAGAGAGGGGGGAGGGAGGAATAAAGAGAGGGAGAGAAACATCAATGTGCAGTTGCCTCTCATGCGCCCCCAACTGGGGACCTGGCCCTCAACCCAGGCATGGGCTTTGACTGGGAATCAAACCAGTGACCCTTTGGTTCACAGACTGGTGCTCAATCCACTGAGCCACACCAGACAGGGCTGGAACTACGTTTTCTAGAATGACCATTCCTGTTTGTTTTCTGGTTTAAGTTGGCCACTAGAAAAATTTGCACAAGATCTAGAAGGCCAAAGTGATGCCAAAGCCATTGTGTTACTTTTGGAAGGTTAGTCCAGCATGCCAGACATAGTGGCAGCTCTTGGATGTTGTGGCTGGTCTGTCAACTCACAGTGCTGCTCATACCCATCCTCTCCTAGCTCCTACCAGATCAGCTCCTTCAGCTTCTCTGCACCCTGGACCATGTGTGCATGCAGCTCCTGGTCAGAGCACAGTTCTTCATGCAGATCGTCCAAGGCACCGGGGTTGGAAGTGGTGAATAGCAGATACAAGTTCCAGTTTGTTCTTGTAGGTTCCAGTTTGTCTCTCCTCTCTTCCTCATCTACCTTCCTTCCCAACTGCAGGCTGGCTAAGCTACAGTAATTGCATAGACTGCTTCATCTGCTCTTATAAGTACATAGAGTCTAACTACTATAATGCATTTTTTTAGACCATTCATAGTAGTTCTACTTCTGTCTGATCAAGTGCTAACTATTAATATGAACAAAAAAATAGTATACATACAGACACACACGTGTGCACATTGAACCTGAAAGGAAGTGTCAGGAAGATGCACATAGCAAGGCTTTGGCCACTGAGGGAGGGACTGGGAGTAGAAGATGAAAGAACGTTTAATACAGGGGCCTGTGTGTGAGATGTGTGAAATGTATGAGCTATGTGAACAAAATAATGGCTAATCCAGGAGCCCTGATGGAGAATGACCCTATCGTCCTGGGAACATGGAGCCTAATTCTAGACACAAGGGCTCTGTGTAGTTTAACATAGAGAGAACTCTACATATGCATAACTAATGGGCCAAAGTTTATAAACCTGGGACCAACAGAATACATTAAATATGCATGTAAAAAAGTTTAGGAAAACGTGGAGGGCTGGATCGGAAGGGTTTGGGGAAAGCATTGTGAATGAACACTGAGCAGTTTTGTGTGTACCTGGCACACATCTCCCGGTCTCCTAAGAACACCAGGGCTACTAGTAACTCTCCTGTGGAAACTGTGAGTGTACAAAAGATGCTCCAGACTGGGACTGGAGCACCTCCTGCCTTTATCCTCTCACTTTACCACTCAGCTGGCACTTTTACAGCCCGAACGTGCACAGTGTCTGCACACTTTCCCCACACTCTTCGTCAAGAGGTTCTGGTGGGGCTGCCTCCAGCCCATCCTGGACATTGGAATGGACATTTGACCAACTCCTGGCTATATTTCCAAAACTGATAATCCCAATGAAAAGATACACTTATTTACCCCAGAGAAAGGTAATTTTGCTGGTATGAATTCAGGGAATATATTCACCGCCAACATATTCCCACAGCCATCAGTACGATCTCCTAGGTAAGCATTTGCTGTGGGCTGAATTGTGTCATCCTCTCCCCCATCCCAATTCATATGTGGAAGGCCTAGCTCTCAGCACCTCAGAGTATAGATACATTTAGAGATAAAGCCATTGAAAAAGAAATAAGGTAAAACAAGTTCATATAGGTGGGCTCTAGTCCAAAATGACTGATGTCCTTGTAAAAAGAGCAGATAGACAGGAGGATACAGACATGCACAGAGAGAGAGAAGCTCACGGGAAGACACAGGGAGAAGACAGCCATCTGCAAGCCTAGGAGAGAGGCCTCAGATGAAACCAGCCCTTCCAATGCGTGCATCTCGCACTTCTAGCCTCCAGAAGCCTGAGGGGGAGAAAAACAAACTTCTGTTGTTTAAGCTACCCAGTAAGCCAGATCCTCTCCATACAGTATCAGTTCCGCATTAGGTTGTGTTTAATGAACTGATTTTTGCTGAGGTGTCATCAGTATATAGCAACACATATTCTAGAATAGCCTCAGAAATGCATTTGTGTGTTTACTAAAAGGCGGCCATTGAAAATATTGCATGAGACTTTTGCTAGGAGGACCCTAGGGAGAAATTTCAGACTAACTTAAGTGCTGAAACTGGCTGTTCTTCTCATGATCAATTAATCTAGAGATTAATTTACTTTTTATTTTGGCAAGGATGGCTATAAACTTGGGTGTATGGTTCTTAAATTTAATGTGCACAACGATGACGCGAGGAGGAAATCTTGAAACTCTTCAGGAGGGTGAGTAGGGAAACCTGACAAAATATCCAAATCAGAATAAAACTTGGTCTGATTAAAAAAAATAAACTGTTTCTCTAGGAAGTGTTCAATTTCTGTTAGTAAAGTTGCTTAGGTACTATCTCCTCTTTTTTCCCTTCCTAGGATGGCACCTGGGTACGTGAGGGGGCTTAGGAGTCTCCATGGTAACAGATGAGGGGCCCTAGGCATTTGCTGGTACTCTCTGGTTTCAAACCCTCGTTCTCTCTCAGGCCTCCCACCTAGCCCTCTGACAAGTCTCTAGCGTGGTGTCACTTTGCTCCAGCACAATGGGTTCCATCTCCCTCAGTGTGGCTGGCTCTCAGCTCACGTGGTCCCCAGATGCCATGGGTCCTGAGGGAGGGAGCATCCACAGTGCTAACCCAGCTCACCCTCTGTCTGACCACATGGCCTGCTTTCTTAGTTAGGCTGAATGGCCATCTGTTGATGGGAGTTCCTATGCACAGTCATCTCTTTGGATCCCAAATAGATAAAGAGGGACATAATTTTCTTCTCTTCAAGGTTATTTCTCTTAGCACACATCACCTTCTTGGGGCAAAAGTCTGAGAGGAGGACATCAGGAGACGAAAGACTGAACACTTGAATCTTATTTCTTCCTGTTCACCCTGTAATTCCCCAAACCCAAAACAGGGATGTTTTTGTTTTTTCTTACCTACATTTGGGTCTTCTACAACTGAGCAAGAGATTTCCCATGAATATGTAGAAATGGGATTTTGTCAACACTAAGAACTCCCTGGGCATGGGTCCTTCAGGATTGGTTGCTAATAAACTAGAGGAGAAAATACAAGCATTTGGGAAATTTTTCGGTCTAAAAATACATGGCTCTTAAGCAGCTTACTGACTTTTCACTAAATCCTATTTTATATGTCAGATGCTGAATATTACATCAGTCTTTACTATTATTTCTCTCTCCCTAACACATCTTCCCAGGCAGGTGGAGGCTCTCTCATATGTTCTTGGAAATGTAAAACAAATACAGCATGTCAATAATTTAAAAACTGGTTTCAGTATTTACTGCTATATTGTAAATTATAATAAAAGATAGGTATCAGAAAATAAAAACAAAAACATGGCCTTGAAGGAGAGGAGGAAAAGTAAATCAAAACCTTTAAGTGTTCAAAGCTCCTTTCTTTAGTCCTGGTTTCAGGGGGTAGGGCACAGATGCTGACAAAGAGTAGTTGGTACATGTGTCACGATTTGAGTACCCCTAATTTGGGACACGGGCACTCCAAACTTTGGGCATCTCCTGGTAGATGTAAATTATTTTGAAAATTAGATGTGGGTTGTCTTTGATCTGGTAAGGGAGTTAAGGGTTGAATTCAAGTATTTCTAAGCGAATTAGGACTACGGCAAGTCCTAACAATATACTTTGCTTCATTTTTCTCCTTTACTTTTATGAAGTTTAATAAAAACCATTTTCTTATCTTCCACATTGACATCAAAGGAATGTGGTGGAGGAAAAAAATGAAGAAGAATGAAGATTTCTTTAGAAGAAGGCTGAGATATTAAATTTATTACATCATTTGTTGTTACATGTCAAGAATGGGCAGCTTTCTTATTCTGTATCCCGAGTAATGGAATCATTGCAAACGGGTGGGAATTTAAAGACTTTGAAAAGGAGCACTTCTTATTTCATTTCATATTTCCTCACTTCTTGTTTTGATCGGGAGTGAGATGAAAGGAGGACTTAGGAACGCACAGGGATTGGAAAGGGCAGTGGGAGAGCCTGGGCATGTGATACGGGCTGACAGATGATTCTGAGTGGCAGTCAAATCTCTGCAGGAAAAAGCAGAGCATTTCGCAGTTACAGAGTAACAGGAACTATTTCAGAGCAGGGTGATTTTCCTAATGGGGTTTATTGCTTAGGTTTGCTTAGCAAGCGTGGATGGATACAACGTCCTTGAAGATTTTGAAGACTTTATAATTAGTTTAATGATGAGCCCTCTCATTTCCCAGGTCTTCCTGAAGAGAATCTCCATTTTGACAAAAGGTGGTTACCAGTTTTAAACTCCATATTGCTCATGAATGTAAGAGGTGGTCTTTGTTCCTATTCTTCCCCTCTGCACATCCTAGCCTTTTTTTTCTGAGTGCTTTTGTAACAATAGGGACATGCCATCACTTATTTTTTTTTTTTTTGGTTGAAGAGGACTGTAATAAAGGAGGCCATGAATATATTCTGGTGGCATGATTTGTAAATGAGAAAATTTATAAAAATGCTCTTCTTGACACACCCGTTAGTTGTCTTGATTTAAAAAAAAAATGATGTCGAGGTGGCGTCTCCCTTTCTCCCAAACACCTCTGATCCCAGTGTACAAATAATGTTTATATTCCAGTTCACAGAAAAAAAAAGAAAAGTGAAAATATTTCATTGAAAGCTGACAGCTTTAACGAACTTTAAAGGTTAACCTTCGTGCTAGTTAGCATATCTATTCATGTCTCCATCAGTCTATTGAATTACTCAGCTGAACATGCACACAAAAGCAAAACTTGAAAAAAAAAGCCCCAGAAAGCCAACATTAATAATTCATAAATACTGGAGGCTGGTGACTGACAATTTTCCCCCAACTGTGTTGCAGTCTGTTAAGAACTGAATCCTGATAGCTCCTAAGTTACTGTAGAAACTCAGCGAGCAGCCCTGTCCAGGAATGTTAATGTTCCTGTAAGTGGTTAGCTGCTGAAACATATTGTGGATTTTCATCCCCTCAAGCACTTGTTCATGTTCCTTTGGATTAGTATAAGGTACGGCTTTTCATGAGATGTTTAGCTGACAGTTCTTATATTTGAATTTCACAAGCATCTGCAGACCATAAAGAATGCCAAGTTCAGCCATAATCCTCTGTTACAAAGTAAATCGGCATTTTTGGACAGATTCCAGCTACCAATTATAGCATTAATGAGGATATACAATCACGTTGTCTGCTCGGGCAGGATTATAAGTGATGTTGTTCCTGACGGGCTGGCTTGTCTCAGAATTTATCACCCTCCCTCCTCTATGTGCATAAAATTGTGTTTATCAAATTTTCCCATTAAAAATAGAAGCTATCAACATCCTTAGATATTAACCATTTTCCCAGGGACATAGGAACAAATAGTACCGCTGTTGCCTGATAGAGAATTGATTTCAACTCTTGTATTGGAAGAATAAAAATTCAGGCTTGACGGTATTAGAAAGATTTAGGGAAGAGCTCCCATAGGGGACTGAGAAAGAGACTCGGCAGATTCTGATGCTGGTACCAATTGCTTTTCTCACCTGGGTTGCTTCAAAAAGGGTCCCAAGGCTATTATCTCTCTAGGTCACGGCTGTATTTCTACCACTTGTCAATGATTAAACTCCCTTTTATGTTCTTCCACTCAGAGTTTTTAATTGTCCCGCCTTCCCTTTGGAAGGAGGAATGGAGTTATGTGGATAAGGGGGTCATCTCGGACTTGGAAAATGGTTATTTTGAAGTGAGGTTTTCTCTTAGTTCTCACAAGCCAGCATCTATCTATGAAACTATGATATTGTTCCAATGTTACCAACCCTTACTTGGCTTCTTACATTGCAGTGTTAGAAAATGATTTATACTAGGGATAGTTAGGGAAATAACTCAATCTCTGCCCTCATTAGCAACAACCTCTTTTTTATTTCTTTTAAATTGCAGTTATAGTAACATTAACTTAAGATCTTCCTCATTAAAATCTTAATCTCATGGGCTGTCACTAAAAGATACGTTTTAAGATTTGTATGTTGTAGAGTAGAAACTTAAAATAATCTATTGATTAATTGAAGGCATTTGTTTCTGTATTAGGCAACAAATAAAGCCCCAAACATCTATTGAGCACCTTCCCTCCATGAGGAACTTCACGAGGAACAATTAATCTGTTAGTCATTTGTAATCAATGTCGTTTGGAATCCTGCACTGCTGATGGATAACTGTTTAAGTACAGATAAACTGTTCAAGCCTTCTGAGCCTCTGTTTTCTTGTCTGCAAATTGGGGATAATAGCATTTACCTAACAGGTTCCAGTGCAGATTAGATAAGATAATGGAGAAGAAATATCTAGCAGAATTAATAGTAAATGCTATCTACCTTTCCCTTACGTTAGAATCAGAACAATCTTTTCAAGAGATATTGTGTGGGGGTGGGTGTGCATGTGTGTATGTGTGTGTATTCTTTTACTATAATCTTGTGAGTTAGAAGAAGCAGACGTTGATAACTTTTATTTTGCAGATGAAGAAATCCAGGCACAATCAGATTATGTGGCTTGGTCAAGTTTGAGTCTAATTTGAAAATGGAACTGGAGTCTACTGATTTTCATCTTTATACTATTTTCATGCACATATACTGACTCTTTGTAGCACCTTATAAGGAAATCCAAATTAAATAATAAAAAAACTTACTCCTAAATATTTCAGTCAAAATTTGTCATTGTGCTGAAGGTTATAGGTTAATTGAACAGGAGAGAGGAAAATATTTCAAAGATTACTGATGTAGTATTTAGTGATTTATATATAGCAACATTTTTTCTATTATTTGTAACAGAAAAACTTTTGCTTAATAATTATAATTTCTAATTGCTATTTTGGGCTCACTAAGTATCAGGAATTACGTTGAATGCTATACAAATATTAATGTATATTTCTTACAGCAATCTTATGGTATTGATACCATCAGTATCTGCATTTTGTAGCTGAGGAAGGCACAGAAAGTTTAAGGGAATAGCACAAAATTCACTCATACAGTGGGTGGTGAGGCTGCTTTTCAAATCCAGGAATTATAAAAATGATTCGCATTACTTAATATATAAGTTTTGTTGCCCAATTTTGTATATGAAATATAAAATTATGATAAAAGAGGGAATAATGTCTCAAAGTGCTTGTGATTATGACTTTCCTTGAGGTTTGACTTCAAAGTATTAAGAGAATTTCAAAGAATTCAATTAATGCACAGTCTATACAAATTTTTATTTTCATTGCTTGCTATTAATCAACTATTTAATAAATGAAAGCTTAATACAAAACTGAGTGTCATGGTCAAATGCAATGGTATAGATGACTTACTTTTTGTGTCTGGTACTGTATTATTTTACATTTCAGGCACATGTAGAAAGGACACATGGACAAAAGCAAAGGAGGTTAGGATCAAGGGCGGGAAATAGGGATGGCTGGGTTGGGGGGCAGTGGTTGGGGGAAATGGAGACAAGTGTACTTGAACAACAATAAAAAATGTAAAAAAGTAAATAAATAAAATAGAAAAAAAGAAAAAATACTGGACTAACCACCATGTGGTTATTTAATACTTTAGCCATAACAAGTCGTGGCTTTTTTTGTTAGAAACAAAATATGTGGGGAAAGGATACTGTAAGTAACCTTAAAAACATACATCTATTATGGGTATATTATGTGAATAATAAACAAAATTAAATTTCCAAAAAAAGGAATATTAATAATAATTTTGTTTCCAAATCCTAGTTTAATTAATATGGATTTGGTCATAGCATTTCTTCACTTGCCTATACAGAACTATATCTTTTATTAGAATCCTACTAACACCCTTTTCTTGAAGTTTCTGCTCATTCTCTGTTACCCACAGAGACCCAAAGGATAAGTAGTTCAATCATTATTTCTCAGTTTGATAGTATTTCAGAACAATTTAACTTTGAAATTCAGAATTCTCTTCTGCCCAACATACAGAAAAAAAAACCTGTTTCCCTTTTTTTCTCTGAAGATTTAAAGCAGCTTATAACACAGCAAACCAAAATGAAAGTGACAAAAAAGAAATAACATATTAGTGTCAAATAAAAAGAAAAATATAATTATACATATTATGAGACTCAAATCTTGTTGACTTGTGAATTTGGCTGTAAGCCATTATATAATTCCTCAAGTGCAGTGAGTGATGTAATAAATGCTGGCCGAAATCACATTTTTATAACTTTTAAACCATTAAGTTTCATATGGCTTGACTGCATGATGCCATTTGATAAAAGCTGCAGGTAAACATCACTCTCATAGGGCTAACCCTAGCGGGTACCCAAAAAGGACTTTCCTGTGTAGTTCAGCTCACTTCAAGGATGCAAGTACCTAGAGAAGTTAATGGATTGGATAAATATTTTTAAAAGTGTTTTCTCTATATTAGGGTTATTTGGCAAAAATCTCATTAATGTTCCAAAATTTATAAAATGTATATAAAAATACAAACTTTCTTTCTACTATCCTTGTTTCCCCTTTCCCATAAGTGACATGAGTCACTGGCATGAATTAGTCCATTCCACAGAAGAGAAAGTTAAAAATGCTAGATACAATGCTTTCAAACAATCTTTTATCACACACATATATGGGATGGCAGATCTGCATCTTCCACATAAAGCTGATGCCAGCAACCTCATTGGTGGTACCTTAAAAATATATAATGTTGGCCCTCTGTATCCATTGGTTCTTCATCC
Source organism: Carollia perspicillata (assembly GCA_004027735.1). Taxonomy (NCBI): domain Eukaryota; kingdom Metazoa; phylum Chordata; class Mammalia; order Chiroptera; family Phyllostomidae; genus Carollia; species Carollia perspicillata. The sequence goes on along the minus strand of PVKM010006540.1, from coordinate 19,959 downwards.
ACAGATTCAACCTATGGTGGATTGAAAATATTTGGAAAAAATTTACATTGTTGCTGACATTTTGTACTATGTAGTTAGGCCTATGATGCTTGCATCTGCGCTGAACACATACAGACTTGTTTTTCTTGTCCTTATTCCCCAAACAATACAGTATAACAATTTACATAGCATTTACATTGTAGTAGGTATCACGGGTTATCTAGAGATGATTTAAAGTATACGGGAGGATGTAGATTAAATGCAAGTACTGCACCATTTTATTTAAGGAACTGTTGGTGTCTGTGAGAGGTCCTGATACCATAGGATTACTGTCGGTCCTTCATAGGCAGACTTGCCTGTTTTGTCTGTGGCAAGAGAACTAAAAAAGTAAGGGCTCCTCAGAGATTTGGGGGGAAAAGAGCACAATCACCAAAATGGCTAGTGAAGTTCACCAGGTAGAAAAATTTCAAGTTATCAGTGCTGCCAAGTCCATGCCAAAAAACAAACATGAATTCTATCTAGAGACATTCATCAACCATGAACTCAAGCAGAAGAGGCACAGTGCTGTTGACAGTCAGGGTGCTCAGAAGACCAGAATTAGTTTATAGCTCTCCCAGATGAGATACTCCGATAAATGCCCCAGGCTTTAGGTTGAGTCTCCTGAAGGTCTACATGGTGGGAACAAGGATAAACTGAAAATAGACTAGATTTTCCAAAAACAGACCTCAAACCTCAAATCATCTCAACCCATTATTGAATAAAAATGAACATTCCCTCATCCAATTACCCGCCTGAAAAAAAGTAAATTACCTCTGAAGGAAGAAAATATTATTAGAAACTTTTACATTTTTAAAAGCACATTATGTCTGTAATTCAACAAAACTAACCTGATATGCCAAAAGGACTCACTTACTGATATCCAAGAGGAAAAGTTTACAGACCTGTAGGTAATCCAGATACTGATGTTAATATCTTTAGAAAGAGGTGAATGGACTATCTTGCCAGAGAATTAGAACCTACAAAAAATAATGTAGAGGGAATTTTATAACTAAGAAATTTATGAACTTAAATTAAGAACTTGATAGATTGATTTAACAGAAGATTAGTTAAAGTAGGAGAGAGAATTAGCATAATCATTAAAAGAATCATAAAAGGAGGCATAACTAAAAGTTAACAAAGAGGACAAATTGAATAAGAAAAGCTACATTTTGTTTAAAGAGAAAACAAAATGAATAACAGATTGGACAAATAGGATAAATAAAAGAGAATTAAATGGGAAATATTTCAATAACTATCTTTAATGGAAATGAAGGAAATATTTCAATTAAAAGCCCATAACAGTCCAATATGGTTACAATAAATCAAAATACACTTATAAGATACATGACTTTAATATATAACACAGAAAGGGAGGAAGTAAAGAATAGAGGAAGCATACTATGCAAAACCTAAACAAAGGAAGCTGGTGGGTTGTACTACTACTAATATTAGCACATCTAGTAACAGGTAAAGTACACTTGAGAAACAAAAGGGACATATCACAGTGATAAAAAAAGTTAATCCACCGAGAATCATAATAATTCCAGTTTTGTATGCATCAAAAAACAACCCCTGGAAATGTATAAGGCAAAACTGGTAGAACTAGAATAAAAAATTGACAAATCCACTATCATATTAAAGGATTTCAATGGACAATATAGATATAAATATTCAGTAAGAATAGAGACGATATGAACATGATTTTTTAATTTGACCTAAATAGAAAACATAATACTAGACTTCAGAATATACATTCTTTTCAGGTACATGTGGAACGTTATCCAAAATTGACCACATTGGGGGCCATAAAGCAGGTCTCAACAAATATCAAAGGACTGAAATTATGATATGTTCTCTGATCACAATAGAATTGTCCTAAAATTAAGAATAAAAAAAATCTTGAAAATCCCTAAATATTTGGAAATCAAGCAATTACTTTTTTAAAATAACTCGAAGGTCAAGAAAGTGATTACAATGGAAATTAGAAAATGTTTTGGATTGATTGTTAGTGAAGCATCACACACTGAAACTTGAGGGACACAGCGAAAGCCATGCTTCTTCAGAAGGAGCACTATGGCTTTGCACGTGGGTATTCAAAACAAAAAGAGGCTGAACAGACAATGATTGGAACCTCTGTGTGAAGATGTTAGACTAGAAATAGCGAGTTAAAACCAAAGATAGTAAAAAGAAGAAAATAAAAAGATAAGGGAGGAAATTAATAAAATACACTACATATGTAAAATAGAAAATATCAATAAAATCAGATTTGTCTCCTTAAAAAGACCAAAAATAATCATAGTCCTTTGGCAAGTCCGATAAAGAAAAAAGAGACAAACACAAAATAGTACTATTAGCAGTAGAAAATGGGGGCGTCTCTATAAATCATACAGTCATTAAGAATCCATATCAAGGTATTGTGAAATTGGTAGAAAACCACAAGCTGCCAAAACTGATACAAGAAGAGGTAGAATATTTTAAAAGTTTTACATCAATTAAGGAAACTGAATTTACAATTAAACACTTTTCACAAATAAATCTCCATGCTTATATGGCTTCACTTCCAAATTTTTCCAAATTTTAAAAGAAGATATAACATCAATTTTAGATGAAATTTCCAAAAATCGAAAAAGACAAAACTCTTTCTTATACCTTTCATGTGGCCAACATTTAATTTGATACATAACCAAAAAAGAAAACAAAAATATACTAATTATAAGACAATATCTTGAACATAGATGCAAAAACCCTAAACAAAAACACTAAAGTAATAAATCCAGTGATAATGGAAAGGTCAATACATCACAACCAAGTTGTTTATCCCAAAAATATAAAATTAACATTTGAAAAATAATTTAAATTAAAGTAATTAACCAAATAGAAAAAATCATATAGTTATCTCAATACAGGCAGAAAAAGCAGTTGACCAAATGAAGAAAAAAATAGTTTATGATAGAGACATTTAACAACTAGCAAACAAATAATAAAGAAAAACATTCTCAGCCTGGTGAAGAGTTTTGCTACAGATTGAATGTTTGTGTACCTGCCAAATTCATATTTTGAAAACTTAAAGCCTAATGTGGTGGAATTAGAAAATGAAGCCTTTGGAAAGTGATTAATTTCTTAATAAACAAGGCCAAGAGAGTTCCCTTTGCTTCTCCTACCACGTGAGGACATAGCAAGAAGCTGGCATTCTGTAATCTGTAACAGGGCCTTCTTCAGAACCTGACCATGCTGGCATCCTGAACTTGGACTTCCAGCCTTCAGAAACATATGAAATGAATTTCTGCTGTTTATAAGCTACCCAGTCTGCGGTATTTTGTTATAGGAGCCCAAATGGATCAAGACAGGTATTCTATTAACACCTATAGCCAACGTCACACTTAAAGGTGACAAATTGAAACTTTTCCCACTTACATCAAGAACAACACAAGGCTCTTGCTCCTGAAAGCAGATGAAGAAAAACATGTATGTAAGAACTTAAAATGATGTAATAAAATTTTCATTGTTTATTGATGACATGAATGTAAACATGTCATAGAAAATACAAATAAATTTCTCTCCAGTGAGAGTTCTGCCTACCCTGCTTCTTGAGTTGGTTTGGTTAGAGTGAACAAATACTAAGAGGATCTAGTTTTCGTGATTTCTAAAAATCCCAGTCCTCTTTAGCATCGTTCGGATGAATCTATTCCATATAAGACAAATTAAAAAGCTCATGGATGGGATAAAATAATTATTAAAAAGAAGTTTATTGTATTTAGTGCTTTTATTATTTATTACTTACTTATATTCAAGCTTCTAAAAATTCTATTTGATTCTATTCTTTAAAAAGGTTTTTATTGGAAATTTTAATTATATATATTTTCTGAAGGGTAACAAGTTGAGTAGTTAGTGTTGATAATAAATTGGATCTAATCCTTCACTCTTATTGAGCTTTTAAATTGTTAGTATAAGCTGAAGGGAAGGAAAACGCCTAACAAACTCTAAACTGGTTCCAAGAACGGCTTTTTTTTAGCCAGTGTTACACTTTTCACAGGATGGGGCAAAGAGCTTTAGTGGTTGCATGCTGTTCTCGGGTAATACTTTTTAGTAATGCAAGAACTTAGTTGGCTGGGTAACTTGATTACTCTGGAGGGCATGCTATTAGCAGAATGGGAAAGAATCGAAGAGAAAAATAATTTACATTAAGACCACAGACATGCCATACAATACAATTACTTCAGGTTTTATATTCCACAAGCTACTATACTCTTTTCTTTATTCTTTTAGCACTGTGGTATTCTGGTAAGGGGCTTAATAGGAGGAGAGAAATGGATGCTAGCCCAGAAAAGCCCAAGAGATTGTTTTGTGAATGAAAAAGGCCTGATGCTGGGAATAAGTCCATATTGATTTTTCTTTACAGCTCTTTCCAATGAATTGTGGTTATCTGTGGGTAATCAATTCACTTTTCCCCCCTTAGTTTTCACATGGAAATGATCATTAGAGTTTTTATTATGGAAATATTATATGCACAAAGGAGACAATCTGTATGAAGTGCTTTTGTGTACCTGAGAGAAAAGTGCAGTGTCTTTCAAAGTCATTCCCTGCAATCCCACTAAGCATTATTCACTTATCAATAGAAATTATGAGGAAAGGGCATCTGGGAGTTGTTGTTAGTCAGGACAGGTTAGGTTATGCTGAAGTAATAAATTAGTCTCCACATCTCAGTGGCTTAACAGAAAAAGGGTTTAATTGTCATTCACATACTATATACTACATTGATATCTTATGTGGGTCCACAGTGAAAAGCTTTGCTTCAAACTGTTACTCAGATCCAGGCCGAAGGAGCCTCACTAACTTGTGTTGCTGCCATTTCAAAAACGTGTTTTTCAGGGTCTCTGTGAGAGAGAAAGAGAAAGCACAGAGCATTCACATCTGATTTTAAGTGTCGTGACCAGAAGGGGTGTAAGTCATTCTCACCCACAAATCAGCCATCTCATTTCATCTACCTGCCGGAGACTTGACTGGTGTAGTTCTCTGTGACTAGGGGGAAGCCGAAAATCACAGATGGGTGAGTACTGCACTCCTAACCATAATGCATTGAAAGCCAGTGATAGAAATACTCAGAGAAGCTCATCAAAGGGAACATTTACATATCAGTTGAACCTTTATTACTAATCTCATGTATGTTGCCACAGTAGTGTTTTAGTGTTTCAATCTTGTTTGGGTAGATGGCCAACAAAAATTTCCAAGCTTTAAGATGAGGCAATAGCATAACAAATTCTGTCCATAAGTATCAGACTCAGAGTTGCTCTTCAAGTATGTATCAAATTGTGATCCTCTGATTCCATCAGTAAATTTTTAAAAAGTTCGTTTTTCCTTCTAAGAGCCTACTGTTGTATTCTGGCTACAGAGAACAGGACCAGGGCCAAGCAAGATCTTGAAATTCAAGATAGAGACATCTGGTCTGAGTTTTCTGAATCCTACATTAATCTAGGCACGTGTGATTCAGACACTTTATTTTATAGAAAAGTAAAAGAGATAATTTATGTAGAAGTGCCTAACACCATTCCTGGCTTGTCTATAGTAGGTACTCAATCATTGCACCTCTACTTCCTTTGTAATGGAAGTAAAAATTATACTGACTTCAACTCTATAGATTAATAATAATGGGATTTTCAGGTAACAATAGCCTTTCCACTTTTGTACTTCTTACCAGTTTCACAATTAGGAAGCCATTAGAACTTCTACTCAAAGGTAGGACTTTATATTACAAGCCATGCGCTGGAGGTCCAGCTGTGAACAAAACAGCTAAAGTTCCCATTTGTGCTCTTGTGGTGTTTGGGTAGGGCAGCCAGGGGGACAGAGATCAAGCAAATAAATGAACAAGGAAAATATCAGCGGGATGTGCCAAGAACAGAAGTGAGGAGAGTGATGACATAGAGAATGAATGACCAGGGGGATAACTCAGACAGGTGGTGCAGCATCAAACAATGGAGGCGATGCAAGCATTGCAGGAGTAAGGAATTATGTGGGTGTGAGAGTTGCTGGAGACTGATGGTCTGGAAAGCTTCTGCTCTGGAATCAGAAAAGTAGCCACTGAATTTCACCTGGAACAGCCAGAGGTCATAGCAAAGCTCAAGAAGCAGTGCAAAGCTACAGTGGTAACTGCTCATTATGCTCCCCATATTAGCTTCCTTATCTTTTCTGTCTCACTTCTGCAGTCCCCTCCTGGTGCTCCCTGAGATCACCTCCCCAAGAACCCACTTACACACAAATCTTAGTCTCGTTGTTCCTTTTGGGGAAAGTGCAACTGAAGAATTTAGCTATCACAGCAAGATGTACTGAGGCATGTATATGTAACTACTTCTCATCTAATTGCTAAAACACTTTTATTATTACTATTGCCTCCACTTTACCCATGAGAACAATGAAGCACAGAGGAGTCAAGTAACTTGCTTACGGTCCCCTGGCTGGTAAATGGTGGAGCCTGGATGGCACGGGACTGTCACCTCATTGCCATCTCTCTCTTACCAGTTTCTGACCAATTTTGCTCTTTTGGCATCCCATAAGGAAAATGTTTATTCTCTCTGTCATGCTACTTTCCAAAAATTGCTTCTCCCACATACTTCCTTCCTCATTATAATGTATAATAATATGGTGCCACTTTTATAAAATTCCCCTAAACCGAGAACTTCTGCAGAAGCATATATTACTACTGATGGTAATAACAGGACACCGGCCTCATCAACATCTTAATGTTCCTCACATTTACCAAAGAATGGCTCAACTGATGTATTTTCCCCCAAAGCCCGTGAGACCCACCTGCACCTGCAGGAGAGGCTAGGGCTCTGAGCCCAGGGTTTTGTCTTTGGGGGTGATGACTGGGAGGAGGGGAATGTGGGTTTTGCATTTAGTTGTCTGTGGGTCTTTATAATGGTTCCTAGTTTTGATTTTGGGGTGTAATCCCAACATAACCTACTTTTTTTTACCACCCAATTTGATTTTCTCCCTCACAGCCCATAGTGCAACACAGATGAGCCTATTCATCGGGTACTGATATTGGTCTGCCCCAGCATGGAAGCTGGGAAGCTAGAGGGTTGAATCTATATCTATGTGGCTGTGATTGCACCTCTGTCTCTCTTTCCCCTGTTTGAGTGACTCAAAGTTTGTTTTGAATTTTGTGTGATTGCAATAGAAATGCTCTTAAAGAAGCTTAAAATGTAAGTACATTTTTATACAGATTTGGGTCACAGAGATGAGCTCCTTGATTTCTCTATCCTCTCTTTACATATGTTGGTCACTTCTGCTTCTCTTTTTCTGTTTCAATCCTTTTTCTTCCCACCTGCAGCTTTTTCTGCTCACTAACCTGTTTGTGCATGAGAGTGACCTCAATGCCCATATTTTTATAACTTTCAGCTTCGCGTCCTACAACTAAATGAATTGGTTTCTGTGTTCTGTTTTCCAATCCCTGGAAGAGAGAATAGAATTTGCAATATGATTTGCCCAACTGGAGCCAAGAGACCATCCCTGCTACAACTAATTGGGGGTGGGGGGCCAGTGCTGTTTACTCAACAGGAGTTTTCTGTCTGAGAAGATTCTCTTTAGTGGGAGAAAAACTGACCTCTGAGTTAGCTAAAATGATTTGATTATATATATATGAAATGCCAACAAATTCCCCCAGATGTGCTATAAGTATTATCTCACTTAATCCTCACAGTTACCCTGAGGTGTGGGTGTAATTATTCCCACTTCACACACAGAGAGTCTGAGTATCTGTGTCTTTTCCAAGGTGAGATGTGTGTGGTTGGATTCTGTAACAGGGGCTCAGGTCTTTCTGTCTCCAAGCCTGCTATCCTTTCTTTCTGAAAAAAGCTGAGTGCAAGGACTGGTTAGAAACCATTTTAAATGCAAGAAGTATCCTAGGTAGATGTCACTGCTCTCCCATGAAGACAGGAGTGGAGTGCGTGGCTCACATTTTAATTTTTTGGCTAGATCAGGGCAGCCCAGACCACTGGAAGTGAAACCTGCCTGCTGACACGTAACGGTGTTTCAAGATGATGAGCAAGAAAGCCCTGTCCATTCTGGGCAGTGTTCCCTGGGGACAAGGCGCAAAGAGCCATGAGGAGAGAATGCATGAATCACAAAGGCTTTAGAGCAAAGAGGAGCACTAGAGCTGGGCATTGTACAGCGGAGAGCAGCAGCATGGGCCAGCGAGGACTCAGGCGGCATTAGAGAAATGATTACATGTGGTCTTAGATGAGATGAAGGAGCAAGAGCATCCCTATCATAAGGATTTTTGGAAGTTCTGCCAATCTGCAAGGACCTGCCTATGGCATTTCTTTATTTACTGATAGGTATTGGTTACTTCCATGACTAGAGACTCTTCCTGAGGTCCTGGACAAATTGCTTAAATGTGTGATATTTCCTTACCCATCCCACTGCCAGTTTTATTGAGATATAATTAAAATATGTGATGTTTCCTTTTCCATTTTTAGTGTTGGTATGCACTGTTTCCTTCTCTCTACCTTCCCTCCTCCAGCTTGCCTTCCTCAGACACCACTAGTGTATACTCTAAAGTTATGTTTTGTTATTCCTTATTCCAAAATATTTATGATGCTTTGTATTCTTGCAGCATACTTTCCCAGGACATTCCCAGGACATTCTCAGTATTAGGGGAAACTGTTAGTGTAGCAAAATACATTAATTCACACAAAGTGTTAATTGATGACAATGGCTTTACTTGCTGCCCAGCCAGGGTTTTCCCAAACTCTCAAGTTTCCTCACAACCCAGTGTCTTAACCCAAAGGAATGATGCACTGATGGAGGACAGCACTGGCTGTCATTGTCAGAACCTGCAGATTCCCAATTTCCTCATGAGGGAGGTTGACTTCTGGTGTAAGTAGCATCAGGTTCAACAAGAAATGAGCAGAGAATGTCCTCTGAAAAGGACATCAAACACCATGCAGGAAAGTATCAATGGGTTGGGAGGTGGAAGAACACTGAACATCTCTTATGAGCCAGGAACCCTATACGTCACTTCCTTGTGCACATTCCCTATTTTTATTCTTTATTAAAGATATATGGGCAAAGGAAAATATGGCTCTCAAGACCCCTACTACAGACCTGAGATTTCTGGAAGGTGGAAGATTTCAAGATTTCTCTCTAGAGGGGAGAAGTAAAGGTTGAGAGAGATAGGTTGCAAAGTTTCCTTATAATATTTTCAATTATGTATATTTGTGTTTAAAAAACCCCTCGGATTAAGATTAACAATGATAACAACATGGTTCATACACAGGCCACTAGCTCTACTACAGGTCCTTCACTCCTGGAGTAGCTCATTAACCCTGACAGCACCTCTGCAAAATACATTGTTACCATTTCACAGGCAAGGATGTTGAAACAGAGAAGATAAGGGACCATTTCCAGGATGCACTGCCAGGAAGTGGTGAAGTCAGGGTTCATACATAGATAGTTCCAACCTCAGAATCCACATTCTTAACCACTACATAGTTATCAAAGGCCTGAAGCAGGTAATATGCAAATTGTAAAAGGAGTTATATAACAGAGTAGAAAGATACGGTGGTCACATCACTAGACCAGTTACAGCCCAAGTGTTGTGAATCTGTAGCTCTGTGACCTTGAACACTACCTTCTCTGAGCCTCAATCTTCTCATTTGTCAAATGAACACAGAAGTATCAGTAGATTTCCTGTATTCTTGGTATTTATGGTCTAATTATTTTTGGTCTCAATTCTTGCCATGCCTTGGAAGTACATTAGGGATTCAAAAGAGTAATTTGGATAAAAGTTAAAGTATGGAATTTTTTCAGTAGAATAAAGTATGCTTTATAATCATACTGTTAACCTGCCTCTGTTATTGATATTTTTGATATTACTTAAGGGAAAGAATAGAATGACCTCAGAGTTTGTGGTCCAAATTGAGACTCATTTGAGTAGAAAGGAACGTGCTACTTTTAAGGATATTATTTCAGGACATTAGAAGTAAACCGAGACCATCCTGGGCAAACCATCACACATTATCACTCTACGTAGGAGGTATTATGTGTAGAATAGATTTGGCCTTGTGTAAAGAGAGGTCTGGCCTTTGCCCTCAACTTCTAGAATGTAATGTATGTCACATCTGGTAAGAATGTCCTTGTCTAGGCCAAGGTCTGGCTATACTGCTTCTTAAGGTGACAGTTGTAAGATGGGGCCAGCCACATTAGAAAGACCAACAATGTGCTTTAGGATGGAGGCTTTGGGCAACTTGGTATCAGCTGACCTGGAGCCTGAGTTCAGCCATGTGAGTGATCCATCAATCATGTCTGCCTAAAGAAGCCCCAGTGAAAACTAAACATTGGTGCTCAAGCACACTTTCTTGACTGGCAAAATGCCACATGTATTGTCATACATCAATACTGGGAGCATAATGGATCCTGGGGACAATGGATACTTCATGTTTGGAGCCCTTCCAGACTCTGCCCTGTGCATCTCTTCCCTTGGGTGACATTGATCTGAATCCTTTCCCAGTAATAAACCATCACTCCAAGTATTATAATAGCTTTCAGCAAGTTCTCTGAATTAGGAAGCTGAGGGTGGTTTTGAAAATCCCTGGACATTAAGTTGGTGTCAGAAGGGAGGGCAGTCTTGTGAACCATGCCCTCAAAACTCTCATAGTTTAGCTAATTCTGAGTAAATTATCAGGCCACTTTAGGACATTAAGTCACTTGCCCACTGTCTCAAAACTAATGAAGAATGGAGCTGATAATTACTTCAGAGCAATTATTACTTTTGTGAGATTTCAGTGTTGCTTTTTTTTTTTTGCCTCCAATCTTAAATTCTTTGTATTGCAAAAACAGATGTGGTTTTTCTTCTACTGACTGTAAGTACATTGATACAACAGTAGTGATATTCAAAGGCTTCTTTTTTATTAAAAAACACTTCAAATTGATAGACTCTCAACTGTAAGTACAATAAAAAGTTTGTCTTGACTTTTAGAGTGAGAAAGTGGGAAAAGCTATAACAGAAGGGCTCTTCAAGCTCATGGTTCAAGGTTTGACTTAGTTAAGTGAATGGCCGTTCCTCAGGCTTCCAGAGGCAGGCCTAGGTTACAGTGGATTGATGGCTGCATGTCCTGATTTGCAGGGCATCTTTCCACTCCCATGCACTTTGTATCACTCAGGTTGAGGCTAATAGGACATGGAAAGAAAGCAGTGCATATGCATAGCCTCCTTCCCTTTCCTTTCTCATTCTAGGTTTCTAAGACTACCAATTTGATTCCATAGAGCACCACAAACATATCTTTTAATTTTGGTCATTAAGAGTTTTCCGTTCAGTTTTACTGTTCCCTGAGTAAGGATCACCAGCCACAAAACCTTTCACTGATTAAATGATTTCCCCAATCATTTTGAAGAATTGCTGCTGATTTAGTGCCTTTGAACGTTAGTGTCTCTGATATGTAGATTGTGCCAAGGTAAAATTGGGAAAGCAAAGTCATATACAGTGTCTGTTCATTGATATTCACTCCATAGATCTAAGTGCAATGTGAAACTGTAAAGAGAAATCACCTCCTTCTGATTAAATGCCCTAGACATGACAGAGCTAGCAGGTGGGGATCATATACTATGTCTAGTTCATTAAAATTTAACTGTGAAATATTAATGTAGACAAATGGTAGCTCCTGCCATCTCACTCCCTGTTTAAAATATAGTGTATTAATAGAAAATTTGAGGTATAGTAAAGCAATCGGGAAATGACTGCCATTAAAAAGATAGTTTATCACTTACAATTTTCAAGAGGAGGGAACTTGCCAGACTCATGGGGAGTTTTATATTAGTCAGGGATCTCCAGAGAAACAAAACCAGTGGAGATTTTATATATGGTTTATTAGAAGGAACTGGCTCGCATGATTACAAAGACTGAAATGTCCCGAGATCTGCAGCTGGCAAGCTGGAGAACGAGGAAAGTTAATGTACTGGGTTGGCTAAAAAGTCCACCACATTTTTCTGTACGATGGCTCTAATAGGGCTTAGTTGTTTTTAACTCCAATGGAAACAATTTTGTTAGATTGTATTGTGACAGCTGTTGTTTCAGCATGCATTTAAAAAAACGTAACAAAATTGGTGTATTTTTGTGCAGCCACTTTAACATTGAAGATGGAAGAAAATATGCAATATTTTTGGTGTATTGTGTTTTATTATTTCAAGAAAGGTAGAAAGGCAACTGAAACACAACAAAAGATTTGTGCAGTATATGGAGAAGGTGCTGTGACTGATTTTATGTGTCAAAAGTGGTGTGTGAAGTTTCTTGGTACTATTGACCTTTTGGCCAAATAGTTCTTTGCTGTGGGGCTGTCTATGCATTGGTAGATGTTTAGCAGCACCCCTGGCCTCTACCCACTAGAAGTCAGTAATATGAGATAGCCAAAATACTCAAAGTATCTACTGCAATAAAGTTATTGGTGAAAATGAAAAAAAATGTACATTTTATTTTATGGAAAGTATATAACAGACTTTTTGGGCAACCCATAGTTACTGTCCAAACGCCAGCTGACTTGAGACCCAGGAAAAGTTAATGATTCAGTTCAAGTCCAAACATAGGAAAACACCGGTGTAGGCAAACAAGAGAAATTCCCCTTTACTTGTGTGGGTGTGTGAGAGCATGCCTTTTGTTCTATTCATGTCTTCAATTGTTTGGATGACGCCCACCGAAATTAGGAAGTAACATCTGCTTTACTCAGTCTACTGATTCAAATGTTAATCTTATCCAAAAACATCCTCATATCTGGGTACCCTGCAGCTCACTTGAGTAGACACATAAAATTAACCATCCCTGTGGCCACATGAGTAAATTACCGGGTTTGGCCACAGGGAAAAAGGAGAGGGAAGAACTATAGGCAAGAACCTTTATTGTGATTTCTTTGGGAAGGAAAAGGTGAGGCACAGTAATCAGGTTTAAGATGGTCTAGTTTGAATAATTTCAGTGGGCTCTGGGGTATAGTCACTCTTCCTAGTTGTCTGAGACTTGGCCTTAGAGTGATTTGGGCAGGGGTATAGTGACCCAGAGTGGGAATCAGACGAGGAAGGTGGTTGAGGGTGTAGACTTTGGATTGTTGGTTTGTATTGGAAAAACATGGTCCGGGGGAAGGACTCCTTCCAAGGGGAGGGGTGAGGTGAGTGGGAGACTAAGGCAAGGTGGTTTAGGCATATTATTGTGTTGTCCAGAACAAGGCATGTCTAGCACATGTGCGTAAGAAAAATATTCAAGTATCAAGTTTACAGATGCTAGAAATATGGTTAATATACTCTCATGGTACACAATCTATTATATTTCTAATGTAAGAGTTAGCACCTGGTCACATACATCCCCTTTCTCTAATCAAAGCTGAATCACAGGTACCCCCATTCCCAACTTATAGACTTGTGGGTGCAGGAGCAGGTAAAATAGAATAGTGGAAAATGCATGGGCCTTGGAAACAAAAACATTAGTAATTGAATACTGAACCTTTCACTTATTAGCAGAATATATTTGAAAAATCACTTAATTTCCCTAAAGATTGATTTTTTTAATCTCTGAAAGTTAGAAAAGGAATCTACTGAAAGGTTTTGTAAAGATTTGAGATAACGAATGTGTGTCTAGCAAATAGTAAACACATTTTAATTAGTATATGAGTATATTTATAATGATTATTACTAGGATACAGATATTTGGGGGTCTTGAAGTGAAGTCAGGGTTCATGGAAATTTGGTACTCAGAAAAACTCAAAATATCTGGAACTATACTAAATCTAGTCTAGTGAAATTATGAGTCAAACAGACATTTTAATTAATCTATTGGCAGCTAGAACATGTCTTTGAGTAATTTTTTATTAACCATATATAGTAGCATATTGTCTGATCTCTTGCCTATTTACGTTTTTTTTTCTTTTGTTTCCTTTAGACTTGACCAAAAACATGTCTTGAGTTGAAGTGACTTTCTCTTAAAATTTAGTAATGTTTGCTTTGTTGTCCTTTCTTGACTTAGTATTACAGAGAAAGCAAATGTTGGCCTGGTCTTGGCTTCTCTGAATGTGTATGTGTATTTATTTATACAAAGTAGCTAGTTCTTTGTATCTGCACATGTGTGTATGTGTGTGTTTGTATGTGGTGGCCAGTTCTATGTGCAAATGTGAACAAATGTTTGAGGGTTATGGTAAATGGAGAGACATTGTTGGCATATGTCTATATGTTGGTTTCTTTTCATTCATTTTTCCCTTTTTAAGAGGAGATTTCAATCTTAAAAATGAATTTATCCAGTTAGAAAACTTTTCTTATCCCTTTAATCATTGCCTCAGTGCTGTATTCTTATTTTATTTCTGACTCCCCTTGCAGCTTTATAGAATCCTATACATTTGTCTTCCATGTCTCTTAGCCTTCTCTAAGCATTTAAATATTTTTGTCTGCTTTTCCTAAGTTTGGGGAGAATTTCTGGAGTTTGCAACTTTACAAATTTGTATTTCTAAATAAATTAGCTCATTGATGTAATTAAGCTCATTATTTGTGCTTTTTTTACCTCCATGTTTCATATAGTTTCATAGAACAAGTCCTTTTGATTTCTATTGTAAACACATAATATGGGAGCTCTAAAGCACTTTTTAAATTCCTTGCAGTGACTTTTATTTTCTAGAAAGACATCTGCTTTGAATTCTCATGACAACCCCTTTCTTTTAACTACTAATCTTTTTTACGTGTCTTGTACTTTTTTTTCCTTAGTTGTTCCCTCTTGCAAAGGAATGGTTGGGCTTATCAGAGATTGGGAGTTGGAAAGGGCTCTATCAGACATGGGCGTGAACCATTGTTTGAACTTTTTATGCCCAGATGAAGGGTAAACGACAGTATTTGGTTTCATTTGCCAGTTGAAAGATCCTTCAGCCTGAGGGGAGTGGAGATGGAGCAGAAGCGTGAGCCAGGGCTGGAGAACACAGAGCCAGTTACACTTGGGAACTTTGCCTGGAATTTCCATTTTGTGTTTGGCACGCAGTCAGGCTTTTTCTGGGGCAGGGCCTCTGCTGTTGCCTGGCAAATCTGCACTCTTTACGATCTAAGGGTATCATTGCCCCTACTCTTTACTAAGTGTGGCCATAAAGACTGATTTTAACCAGGATGACTGACATCGCAAGTCTCAGTGTGGTATGACCTCCAGGATAAGAAATATACATGGAGTCACTGGTGGGATGAAGATTTCTCTTTCCTGCTCCCCTCCCCATCCCTGATTCCCTTACCCCTGCCACACTGTCTTTCTAACATTTTTAGAGCACCTGCTTTATGCTAATTGCTCTGATATGACTATGCTGCTGCGTAGGATAGAAAGAAGTACAAGGGGTGGGATGTACCACCTAATTAGGAAGAAATATAATAGTTCACATTTATCCAGTGCGTATCCTACCCCAGGCACTTCACTTAGTACTTTACTCACATTAGCTGGAATGATACTCACGATAACCCTAGGATTTGGAAACTATTATTTTCCTTCTTCTGCCCATAGGGAAACAGAGGCTTACAAGGGGTTAAGGAGCTGGTCAGCATCACACAGGTAGCGAGTGGTAGGGCTAGAATCTTAACATGCAAATTTTGTCTCCTGGCTGCATGTCCTCTGCCTGTGGTTAAGCCACATGGGAGTTTAGGCTCTGCGTGTTCAGAGGGGCGAAGCACTGAAGTAGGCTAGAGGGACTGGGAGTTGGGGTCTGAGGGCAGGGAGGAGGTACGGTGAGCCTCAGCAGAGTCAGGTTGTTCACCACACAGCTGCATTCCTCCCGCAGACTTGTGCCGCCTCACCCTCCGCGTCCCTCCTCCCCAGTTCCCCATTTGCAGACATCACTGATGGCAATTCTACCCACCTGTGTTTGCAAGAAGCCTGAATGCTCCCTTGCCTGTTTTTAAGCCGTTTGCCTATGACAGAGAATGAATAACAAGATCAGAAACATCTCTATTATAACTTTAGAGGCCCTGTGTGCCGTTTCAGCATCATTTTGTTGCTTTTCCTTTTCTCTCTAGGATAGTAAAGATTGGCTACTGGCTCTGATCTTTTCAAAGAAGTATGAAAGGATCATTCACTAGCTTTTGGGATAATTTATCCAGGTGGATTCTCAAATATTTTGTACAAACCTAATGTAAACATTTTGTAAAAACTGCAGCTTAATCCAACAGTCACATTCAAGAGAATTTCATCGGGAAGCAATGTTTTCAATGCTGGTTTCTTTTCTGTGATGTCCTTAGAATTTAGTAATATGTTACATCATTGTTATCAGTAGGAGTTTACTAACTGAGTAACTGCACAAGGTGTTCCATTTGACTTGACACAGAGAAAAGTGGAGAGACAGTCTCTGCCCCTAAGGGATGCACTGCACTATTTAAGATGAATTTTAGACAAATGCCACTGACATAAATATTAAGACCAGAAAGGATGAAATCCCTCTGAGAGAGGCAATAGTGTACTGCTTAGTAGAGCATGCTCTAGTATAGAACTTATAGATAGGGTAGTATTTACTATATGTACAGTGTATACCATGCTATAGCTATAGTAATTGAAGAAAAGAGATTCTGAGCCGGACTACTGATTCAAATACCCACTCTCCAGGCAGCAGCTATAGGACCTTAGGGTAAGTCACAGCTTCAGTTTTTTCATCTGTAACATGAGGGTGCTATTCATATCCATCTCATAAGATTGTTGTGTTTATTAAATAAGTGAACATATAGCACACATTATATTTATATATATATGGAAAAATTAGCAGCGACATCATAATGAGTTTACCATCAGGTTCCTGGGTCACAGGACTTTGGGGTTCTTTGTGTCAATTCCTGTATTTTACAAACGAAAACAATGAGGCCAAGGAAGGTCCAAAAAAGTGCCTATTGTCTCATGCCTATGGTGAGATATGTAAAAAAAACAGATTAAGAAATATAACTTGGATGTCATTCAAAAGGGTGATGTGATTAGTTAATTATTAATTAATCCCCTGACATCTTTATGGGATTTTACTTCTCTACTTACAGTAAAGTAAAATGACATGTAGGGAAAGAAAACGATGAACTTTAAGCCTGTTTGGTAAGTTATTCTACCGCTGGTGTGTCAAGTAAGTTCAGCCTTAGGTCCTCTGTCCCTCCGGCATAGTCACCTCTGATAAGTGTTCTGTAGAGCAGGTGACTAGGGAAATCCACACTCTCAGGGTTAAGGTGTGTGTTACAAACTTACGTTCACCTGTGTCAGTCTAGAATCCATTAAAATTGCCTTTTATTTTGAGATTTTTCCCCCTCCATTGAAACAAGCCAACTTGTAAACCATTAAGAAAAATTTCAACTGTGGAGGCCATATGATCTTTTCCACTGAGATCATTTGAAATGCTACTTTCATGTCTCATGGACCTTTGAGGAAAAGCACCAACAAAAACCACTTGCTCTGTTTGTTACGTCTGATACTTGCCCAAGGATAGGATCATCTTGCCTATTCACTTATTCATACCTTCTCTGATCTTACAGAGGAATTGAGGCCATTTTAAATTATTTTGGCAGGAGTCTTAGTCAATTGCTCTAGAATTTTATTGTCTTGTTTCATTCATAGAGACTATAATAACAATTGCTGGGCCTCTGTTAGGGGCCAGGCACTCATCGTATCTGGTCAAATCTGTAAAATAACCTCATCCAGTTGGTATTGAGGCTGTAAATACAGAAATGAAAAATCTAGGACCCAGGGAGTTTTAGAAACATTCCCAGGGTCAAACAGTAAAGAAAATGGCAGTACTAAGGTTCCATCTCAGATCGGCTACATTTCGAATTGTTTGTACCCTGATTTCAAACAAACCCAACTAAGTGCAGCTTAGTCCTCTAGACACCTCTTAGATAGATTTTTTTTGTGGGTGGGTTGTGGGGTGAGAGGTTATTATTTTGTTGTTGGACTTCACATCAGCCCTGAGCAAAATAATGAAGTAGGACACTGTCTCCCATCTGTCTCCTTGTTCTTCCTGTGCCGCCAGGAACACAGAGGCTTTGTGAGATTTCTCCGAAGACCCACAGCAGTGGCCGTATGAGCCCACTCCAGCCCTCTCCTCCTTTGCTTACGCTTTTCAGCATCTCATTTTCTCTTAGCTAGCTCACACATTAAAAGCAATATCTGCTTATATTTATCCCCAGAGAGAATTTTATTTTAAATAAAGGCTTTTGAAGACATTAGAATCCATCTCCCAAGATTTACTAGTTGTGGAATTTGGGGCAGTCATTGCAGATGATTGACTTAAAGACAGTTTTGCCCCTCCAGACATTGCCAAATGTCCCCTGCAGGGGCCAACTGGACCCCGGAGGAGAGCCATTGGTCTACATGAAAGTTAAGTTCTGCTGAAAACAGTTATAGAAGCAGCCTTTTGCGTCTTCCTCCAAATGGAAACCCCATCCCAGCACTCTTTGGACTCTTTGCCTATAGTTTGTTAGGCCTATGGCTGCCTGAAATGTAGATGTTAAAAAGTAAAATAATTTTCTTTTGGTTGTTAAGAGGCTTGACTTCCTATTCTTACTTCCCTATAAATATTATTTCTGCTTTTAAAACTGACACATTGTAGTGGGTAATAGCATAGTCCCTAGTGTCAGAAACAGATCAGAGGTTTGACTTCAACTCTATTTACTGGATATACAAGCTTGGGCAAAATGAACTTTTATAGATTCTAGTTTTCATATTTGTAAAATAAGAATTGTTTTATGGGCCAACACCTTCTTTACCTCTCATGCTCTTTAAAAGGGGTGTATGATTTCTACTTGGCTTCCCAGAGGGAATACTTTCAGATTTTGGAATGAACACATTTCACTTCTCCCCGCCCTTCATGCTGCCTCCCCAGGGTTGAAAGAGAGGCCTAGCTGCTTGGTGAATTCAGTGAGGAAATGGAGCATTTCCAGTTCAAGCTCTTTCTTTCTTCACATCTGCCTCCTTGCCAGTCTCTTTGTCCTCAGCTGCCCTTGCCATGGAGGTCTTGTGGTTTTCCTGCAGTCGGCCAGGTATGACTCAGTGTGAAGTATTAGGAAGCCTGCTGAAGGCTTACAGGTGAGCCATGCTCTTCAGTCCAGTTAAAAAGCTGACATTTTGGTCTGCGTCGGACCCCTTACCTGGTTCGAAATTCAGGTTGTAAAAAAGATGTTCTTTAGGACTCCTCAAATCTTGGCAGAGACACTTAGAACTATTGCACAGGTGGAAGTGATGAGTAAGTGAATGGATCAGTGCAAATCGCCTGACCTGGTGCCAAGTTACACGGCAGACCCCAGTATCAGTTAATTCCTGTTAAAAATTTTATGATTTATTGCTTTCCTTTAAACAAATTAAATTCTGTTTAAAGCTAAATGCACTTTGTTTTTTTAGTTCATAGGCCATATCAAAGGAAGACAACATTTAAGGGACGAAAGAACGCAGAGATCTTCATAGCAGAGTCGAAGTGAGGAACCTCATTATTTCATTTGGGAAGTAGTAGTCTAAATAAACGTCATAGTTTATCCTTACAACAGGATTTGCTTGGCTTTTATCTTAAGACACGACTTCCTATCTCTCAGTCCTGGCAGTTTCTCTGACAGAATTTTCTCAGGATTACTTTTCTGTATTTCTTCCTGTCCTTTTTTAAAAAATTAATTCTCTTTCTTGCTCTCTCTCTCTCTCTCTTCTCCCCTTCCCTTCCCTTCCTTTCCCTTTCCTCCTCTCTCTTTTTTTTTAAGTTAACTGGAAAGTAGCATCAGAGTGTCTTACTGTTGGGTTTCAAAAAATTGGAGCAGGCATCATTTCTTAATCTTGATGCAGAAACTTCTAAATTATGGGAAAGGGGGTGCATGGATGGTCTGCAGGAGACTGCTGCATGTGGAGCCCTCTGCCTGCTTTGCGTGGGCAGCATGAGTCAACAAAGGATCTCTGCACTGGTTAGACTATGAAATTCTAAGGTTGCAGGCCAGAGGAAGCAG
>PVKM010006539.1:0-43984 GCA_004027735.1 Carollia perspicillata | reverse complement strand
AATATGATTGGTGAGGTTACCAGATACTGGTTATTTGACAATGAAAACAAGAATTGGAGGATTTTGGTTAATTCTCACTCTTTCCAAGAACCCATTTCTATCTTTCTGCCCATGGTCATTTGGTCTTTGTTAAATTTGTATAGAGCTCATCCTCTAGCTTCCGAGCCAGTCCTAAAGTCTAGCCTTGCATTGCTTTAGGTTCCCCATGCTTTATCCAGCCTCCCTGCACAGATATAAAGCTATCAATGTCAAGGACCACAAGTTTGTTGGACCCTCCAGAAGTCCTAGAGCAGTGATGTGCATATAGTCAGAGCTTAATAAACCAGGGAAAGTGTTGGCTCTTTACTTATGCATTCATTTATACTCTGGGAAAGTTGGTGACTCCAGCAGCCTTCAAAGAGGCTGATCTGTATACAGTACTGTTGGATGTGGTACACAGCTTTCTCTGGGACTGGGGAAGTCACACGGGATGAAAAGGGGGCTCTATGGAATTTGGATGAAGACTGTCTAGCCAGCCACCTGATATTCAAAAGTTTCAAAGGAGACTAGCCTCAGCATTCCAGATATCCCTTCAGAACCCTCTCAACTGAGTGTGTGTCTCTGCAGATGCATTTATTGTTGTTGTTTTAATTTTATTCAGAATCCTCTCCCCTTGAAAAGATGTTCAGACAATTAGAAAAAAAAAAAAACATGGCTAGTGCTCCTGGCAAGTAAAATAGTCAGTAGATTAGAAATGCCTACGACCTTCTCTGCCACCTTGACATTCCTTTGCATTCTCTTTAGAAGATACCCACCCACCCACAAAGGAAACAGTTACTTGTAATATTACAACAGGAATCTGAATGTAAAGGCCCCTGATTTCTACTCCACTTGAAAAGTATCAGATGGTGAGAATGGAATGAGAAGTGGATTAAAAGCCAATTTGTGTGAATTTGGACAAATAGAGTATCCTCGCCAACCTTCAATTTTCTCATCAGCAACATTGCGAGCATGGTATGAATTGACAAATGTAAAATCACAGAACACGGAGCCAAGTTCATGGTAAGGGCTCAGTGAATGTTCATTTAAGCATGCTGGATTATTTGTGTATGTATCATTTGCCTTGTAGGTGTTACTAAATATGGCATTGTTGGGAATGGCTTGCAATATGATTCTTATTTAATCTAAGTTTCAAAAAAATCTAAGGGCACAAAATTAGATTCTTCAGCAAATTGGAATTTGTACATCTCCTCACCTAGCAAAGAAATAAGACTTTAATTATAATATTTGAGATAGAAAGCCTCCCATACATAAAATGGCTACTATTGTTAACATATCATTCCCCTATACCCCTTCATTTTGTTTTAAGTTTTCCCAATTATTTTTATGTGATATAATAAAAGAAAACTGGACTTTGATTCTGGAGGTCTGGACTTTAATCTTATCTTTGCTATTTACTGAGTTGAATTAGGCCTGGTGACTCAGATTTCTTGTGTCATATGAGGGCCCTTTGCTACAGGATTATGGTTAAAGGCAGATGAGGTTAAACCCATCTAAGTACCGTATATGTAGCAGCCACTGAATAACTGCCCATGAGAGCCAATAGTAATAATCCCTATTAGGAAAGGGAGGCTAATAGGTTCTTTCCATTTTCAGATGAGGGAAATAAGGATTAGCGTAGTTAAGTCTCACAAGTTAATGGCAGAGGTGTGATTCACACCAGGATGCCTGATGCCCAATTTGGAGCTGTCATCTCTAAACAATGTTGTATTTATTGTTTTCTGAGTAATCATATTGGAATTGTGGAGGGCCAGTGTCGAACAACAGGACAGGCCAGTCCTGGATTATTAAATGCAGCTTGTCCTCCCCAGTTTACTCTCCCATCCCAACTACTACATCAGCCCCTGGGAGCATAGAAAAGGCATCCCCAGTCCCATGCCCAGCCATGGAATGACAACCTAATGAATTTTCTGGAGGTCTGTTTTTACGGCACTTTCTAATCCTTGGCTGTACATTCATTTCCTGCTTTCATATATTCATAGAAAACAAAATGCATGTATCCCACCACATCTTACACTTCTGAGATCACAAAAGCACTGACGAATTACTGTCAGTAAGCAGTGGCTGTTGTGACAGTCAAATTAGATGAACACTCCCGCCATAACTTGCAGAATGAGGTATAGCAGTTTACCAAAAATCCCAGAGGCAGAAGTAGAGCACTATTAAGTAATGCTGACTCATCACTCTTCTCCATGGCACAGAGGACAATATTCTTTGCAAACACATGAGCCTCAATGTCCAGGTAGGGAAGTAATTAAGAAAAGTCAGAGTTAGAATAGCATCAGGGACCTCAAAAACCAACAAATGTTACCTGTAGTTTCTTTTCTATGCATATACAGGAGTTTTTCATAAAAATCTGTGTCTAAATTAAGTATAAAGAACTCTTTTAATTAACAAAACACATATGAAAGAATATGGTATCAGAGTGTAACTGGTAGTTTTTGTTTGTTTGCTTTTACTCATAAAGTAATCTTTCCTCCTGCACCATACAATGTTTGTCTTCCAGTAAGACAACCCATTGACTTCCTCCTCCTGTGGCTGCAGAGCTCACCCTCAAGTTTTGACTGCCTACCACTGCGATGATAGTGCCTGCTGTAGCTTGGGGTGAGAGAACCACTTTCTACTACTTTTCTTCACTCATAGATATCTCATCTGTCACATCAGTCCTCTGTCTCGGGTAGGGACATTTGGACAGATTATACGCACAACTGATTTTATAATTGCTTCTTCAACCAAATTAGATTCATAGATATTGTCACTGTAAAGAGGAATAATATGCAGATAATATGATTTTGGAGTGAGGTGCCTTAGATTTCTCATCTATAAAATGAGTTTTAGAATGTTTTGATTTGTAGACATGCTCAAAAGATTTTATAGAATAATATGTAGGGATATACCTTTAAAAAATAAAAAAGAATACATTCAAAATTAACTACTTATTCTTGTTATTCTGTTTTCTTATTTGCATCTAGAGATATTTTTGCTAAAGTTTCTAACATCGAAATGAGAAGAATGTACTTTAAAATCAGTTGAATCAAATAAAAACTTTGTGAAGAACAGCTGGCCAAGGTGCCTTTGCTAAACTGGAAAGTTATGAGAAAAGTATAATGAGATTATATGGAGAACACAGTCCCTAACCCCAGGCCCCTTTAGCTTCCATGTTTGAGTGACCACAATTTCATATCACAGGAACCAACTCCATTTGAACTTGCAAGGACTAAGGAGAAAGGAAACTAAAATCCTCAGTCATGGACTGCCAAGATTTTGAAATATTATTAGACCTGGTATCATAAATCTGAAAGCAAAAATGAATCAATCAATTCAATTCTTATGTGCAAATCACTCTGCTAAAACCAACAAAAAATATCCTGATCTTTATACACCAAGACTAATGATTGAAAGCTGGTATGATTGGAAGTAAGATCATAAAAACAATACCTTGTGTTTATATAGCAATTTAAAATTTACAAAGAACTTTCACACACAATCTTACTTTGTCCTCACAACAATTTGTGAAGGAGGTATTATTTCCATGAGAGTCAAAAGAGATTAATCATTTTCTCAAAGTCACAGGTGCTAGTTAGGTGTCAGAAGATAAAGACTGTGGCTTCTCTGGTGCATCCCCAGCACCTAGCTAACAGTGTGATACTGTATTTTATGTGACAAAGGAGTGTTTCAGAGAGCATGCAGTATTGTAATTCAGATGAGTAAAGGAACTCATGAGGCTAGTTGGTTATGAACTTCTTTATAAAAACCTTGAAGCTTATTTAGGGATAGAGAGGTGGGAAAAATTCAAACGTTTCCAAGGTCATGACATACAGATATAGAAGAAACTGAGAAAACAAAGCAAAAGAAGAAATTGCATGGAATATTCCATAGGATTCATGGATTGGCTTGACCTTCAGTGGTCAAATCTAAGCATGACCCTTAACTGTTATGTTTTAAGAAGGAATTCTATCTTGATCAGGAAGCAATTGTTTCAATCATCTGAATCACAGAGAGCCAGGATAAATTGGTGACATTGTCAGTAGGGACATATTGTTGGATGCCTATAGTATAGCTGTAGTGCCTCATGGGTAGAAGTGAAATTAATAAGCAGGATGTAGAAACTAGTTAGTCTGTAGGAAAAAAGGAAATAATGAAACTGGGGAGTCTGAACTTGCCAAACTAGTGCAGGGCTGCGGGGCTTGGCACCTGCCTGCCCCTGCTGTACATATATAGCCGTCAGCTTCCATAGCTAATAAGCAAGCAGAGGGAATGACAGGCTTTACCTAATGAAAATAGCAGCTATCAGTCTATGATTCAAAAGATCTGTTCAATTCCTCACATAGTAGATGATTTGATCCTTGTCCAATTAGTGGGGTTGTAACAAGGAAGCTGTGTGTGCCTTGGAACAAGGAAAGCTGCCAAGTGTTCCTTTTAAATCCTCTCCAACTTTTTTTTCCTCATATTTTTTCCACAGAATATTGTGGCTACTTGGAAGAGTGTGTGTTCTCTCTCTCCTAGGAGAAAAGAGTTATTCTTTACTGAAAACCTGTCACCAATAGCAGCATCAACTTACAATTAGAAAAGTTCACAGGAAAGGGGGGGATAAATGGTGACGGAAGGAGACTTGACTTTGGATGGAGGGCACACAATACAATATACAGAAGATGTGTTATAGAATTGTACACTTGAAATCTATATAATTTTATTAACCAATGCCACCCAAATAAATTCAATAAAAAATTTAAAAGAGATTACTTCAGATGATTAGAGTTGTCATTAGAAATGTAAACAAAATGCATATTAGCTAATTAGTTGGATTGAATGTATCTAATATGCCTATGCAGAGCTGCTTATTTTAAACTATAACTAGATGAAATTTATGGACAATAAATTTAGTAAATTTGAATAAAAGAAGGAATACTGCTCTAATACCTCCTATAGGTTTAGGTACTTTCAAATGTGCTGCTGTGGTAGCCCATGCTTAACTCAGTCAGAGCACTTAGTATATTGTGTCTGATTATTTTGTTGCAGAAAAATGGACTCTTACACGATTTGGGGTGATGGAGTAAGCCTTTATTTACACACAAGGACCCAGAAGAGACAGCCTCCAAATTCTGCCCCAAGGAGGGGTTAGGCAGGTGATTAAATATTCTTGTAGCAAGGCAGGTAGAGGTGGGGTCACATGGTACAAGAAGGAATGTGGAAGCCAAGGACTCAGAAGCAGAGGGCGGAAATTATCTGGGGCCCAGAACAAAGAGATAGCAGGGTCTGAGACAGGGAGTCAACTAGTCAGCAGGTGGTTGTCTGGAGTCTAGGGGCCAGCAGGGAGTTATCAGAGGTCCGGAACAGAGAGCCAGCTTTATCTTCTATTACAGTTTGTCTTTTTTTCCAGCAAGCTATAAGCACTTTGAGGTAAGAGACTATGTCTTTCATTAGTACCAAGCACATTATATGCTCTTCTTACAGGAAATATTTTTTTAATGAGTACATTAAGGATTGTATGCGTCTTATAGTAGCCAAAGAAAGCTATACTAGAACTTAAAGTCTTTCTCTAAAAGGTGGCAGGGTTGAACTGCACCATTGCTAAAATCTCCAGATGTACAGGGCATCATTTGTCTAAGACACTTGATTCATTGAAGTGATTTAGAACTTCCTTAAGTTTTCCCAAGAATCAATCTACTACTGTTCAGTCAAGCATTTCTTTTTTTTTTATTTTAATTGTTGTTCAAGTACAGTTTTCTGTCTTTTATTCCCATCCCAGTCCAGCATTTCTTTAGAGAGGACAGAATCTGAAATCCTAGGGAACAGAATGTCCATTAAGCATTGGAAAATTCCAAGGATATCAGAAATGGTGGGATGATAGAATGGTGATTTGGGGGGAGCTAGTTTCACCTTCAATAATAAGGCACTCCAAGTGAAAGAAGCCAGACACAATAGGTCACCTGTTGTAGGATTCCATTTATATGAAATATCTAGAATAGATAAGTCCATGGAAACAGAAAGTACTTTAATGTTTCCCGGGGACTGGGGACACAGAAGAATGGAGAATGATTGCTTAATGGGTAGGAGTCTCCTTTGGGGGTGATGAAAATGGTTTGGAGTTACATAGAGGTGATTGTTGCACAATATTGTGAATTCACTAACTGCCACTAAATTGTATACCTTATGTTATGTGAATTTCACCTCAAAAAAAATAAGACACAGACAAAAAAGTCTGAAAATATCTAATTGGGCCAATATTAATCACTGAATTTTACTTATCACTGAAGTCCAAAGTCAAATGCGTACTCACCATTTATGGTCCCATTGTACTCCACATGTCATCTTGTTTTGACTTGATTGGTACACAAATAAATTTGGCCTCAGGTGATTGCTTTTCATGACATATTCCTTTTAATATAATGGCTTGAAGAGCAATAATGAACAGTCACTTAGCTAATCTGATTTTGATGGGAGAGCACAGGATTTATCTTTAACATACAAATTGCCCGGATGCTCTGAAATGTACCAATTACATTGACTACACCTGAAAACCTCCTGTCTCAGAACCTCCCCCATTTTCTCATCTCTAGATTTTACAAATGGAAACATATATTTTTAACAGTTATTTTTTCAAGTATTTTAACAGATCCTTCAAGATGCTCAAAACAGTAGAAGAAAACAGAAATTCTCATCTTATTTTAGACACAACAAAACTGAGATGCAGTGAGGCAAAGGGGTTTGGAAAGATGCATAGAGACTAGGTGCCTCTGCTTGTCTCTAAGTCCAGTCCTCTTTACATCACTAATATTCTATGATTTTTTCTATGATCACATGACTTAGAATCTGGCCACAGAAAGCTACAAAAGAAAGGAACATCAGAGATTGCATATAAAAATAACTGGTCAGAGCAATTAGGCAAGTATCCCAAAGCTACTACACAGGTAGGAAACAAGGTAATGAGAACTATAGCTCAGGACTTTTGAATTTAAGTGCAGTGAAGCGGCCTTTCTACTCACTAGCATGCCTCATCAGAAACAAGTAAAAAAAGAGGGTAGCTTTAAATCACACTCCATGCAGACTTTTGAGAGTACCACAGCAGTAATTGGACAACAAGCAGCAGAATGGTCAGCTCGTCCACTTCGGATTCTTGAATAACAGCTTCCTCTTGAAAGACACAGCAGAAACATGAAGTGCTTACGAAAGAATCAAATCAGATTAAATGAAAGCAGCATTTGACTACCTAAGGAAATGCTTCCGAGACAGCAGCCAGCATAGCTGTCATGTAGGGATGTGTGGCATGTAGGCAGCCATCCATTCAGGCCACTGGCTAACAACACCGACTCGAGGAGTAGTATTTGAATCTACCCTGAGGTGGGGCAGAGCCCACAGACAGTGGGCCATCTGTTCTGATAATACCACATTACTCTCTACACTCACTAATGAAGGCTCCTGAGTAATCTTTCATCAGAATGACTTCACGGCATTAAAAATGTATTTCAATACACAGCTTGTTTAAATATTTAACCCTCTTCAGCTTTGAGAGATTGATTCAAAGCTGCAGTGTTTATATGGGCAGGAAACATTGATTTTCATATGCATGCATGTATTAATTCAGGGAGACTTGGGCACACACCAAAGGTTTTGATAAATGGATCTTTAAATCTCGGGCTTTAATGGAGAATATTGGTTTGCCACCCAGATCCCATCCCTCTGTCAGTTTTCAAATATTTTCATTTCTCATTTCCTGATAGTGAGGGGGCAGGTCAGAAGATGAGCAGCTTTTAGAGAGTTATTTTGGATAAAGTTTGTTTACACAACACACATACACACACATTATTCATTTTGCTGGCCTGCAATGGGAGTTATTTGTGCACAGGGCTGTCCAACTTTTATTAGATCTGTCGGCAGCTCACCATTTTCTGATATCTTGTCAATAAATCTGGAGACTGCAGTATATATTCAGCACATGCAGGGCCCATGGATAAAAAACCCTCTTATGAATTTCTTTATGTGGTGACCCACCCCCCTCATTTCATTGAGGCTTCTATGCTGAGTTCTGTTTAACTCTGATCTTCTTTGCAAGCTTAAACACTTCACTGGGTTTGGAAGACAAGCCTTGCTGTGCAGGCATGACTATAAGACTTGTAAGAAGCCCTTAGTTCTCAGCTCTTAGGTGCTGGAGATAATCATCATTAACATCATACACACAATCCCTTTACCTGTATATAGATCATCAGTAAATATTGTCACCCTCATCTATCCTCCAGATATTAGCAACAATCCCATGAGATGTTCCGTTAATATATTATCACCACTGAGTAAGTGATAAAATGAGGCTCAAAGAATCAAAACAACTTTCCAAGAGCAAACAGCTGGTGAGTGGGTAAGTTGGAACAATAACTTGGCTTTCAAATGCTCTACAACGTTGGTGGAGACAGTTCAGTCTTCTAAGATACATATCTACAGGCTAATTAACACAATTAAATAAAGATCTATCAATTGTATATTAAATATCAGATAATATTTTGGCATTGGGAATCCAGTGATAAATGATAAGGCCCTACTTTCAAGGAAACTAAAAAGAGAAAAGCACTCTGGATCAGAGAATTAGAAAATATTAGTATAAGCAGTGTGATAAAGACACCCTGAGTATAACAGGAAGAGATACTCTGTACAGATGATCAAAACTATGAGTTGTGTAACACAGTCTAAGTGCAGACTTTCTCCCCATATTCAGCAAGAGAATGAAGTTCTAATAACCTGAGGTAGTCATTAAATATAATGAGTTAACTTCTCATCCATGCATATGAAATGGTACCAGTGCCATGGACCTTTCTTGGGAGAAGTGAGGAAATGGATGTTCATCGTTTCGTGTTTTGTGGTTGAATCTAGGGGATGATCAGTGACTGAATCACAGAAAGCTCTCTGGGAGGGATGGAGAAAGGGAGGCAGATAGACAGAGACAGAGACAGAGACAGAGATAGAGAGAGAGAGAGGGAGACAGAGAGAGAACTGAGGTTTTTTTATGTTTATCTATATAAGGCATACATATATATTTTTAAAGAGTTCTTAATGATAGTCCCATGCCTTGTATACCTCCTCTACAACCAGTCTTGTGTTTTCTGGTAATCACCTTTATGTTTCTAAATATTATACCTAAAATGCTACTATATATTTGGCTGATTTTGCACATTACTCCTCAGACAACATCTGCATCTCATCTTTCATATACACCTAAAATAGTAAGTCACTCAATCAATTAAAACAATAGTTATGTGAATATTATAATAAATATAATAATATTCTTTACTACAAAACCAAATAATATATTGATATTGCATTTCCGTTTTTTATAGTAGTTTCCTTTCCATCGGTTTTATTTGCCTTTCCTTTTTTCTCTTGCTCAATCCAGTAAAAGCAAACCATATCCTTTTCCTAAATGCTCTACCACATCAAATATTCTGTCACCTCTTTCTTTTAATTCCCTGAATATTTCTCTACCAGAACTCTCCTTTTTGTACAATCTAGACTTGAACCCTCTTTCTAAGAAATTTTTTTTTCATTATAGTCCAAGGAATTCTCCTAAGTGCTTTCCTGGCACGATTACATTCTTTTCTGGGTATGATGTCTCACTCTTTCTTGGTTAATTAGCTGAATATTTCAAGAGCAAATCATGTTGCTGCCCACAAAAGGGTGACTAAAGGTAAATATTTCTGAATATTGCTTGTCTTTATATTGTCCTCACATTCAATTTGTAGTTTGGCTGACTACTGAATTCTAGGTTGAAAATAATGTTTACTCAGCTTTGTGAAGGTATTCATTAATAATATTCATTCTTTCTGTTTTGAAAATATAATCCATGAAAATCATTACTTTGTGTGAGACTAATAATTCTATTAACTGTCCTTGTTCTAAAACATCATAATGACTTGTCCTAAGGTAAGTATATTATTTTTTACTATGTTAAACCCTAGATAAATGTTCTTTTAATGCACAGTTCTATGAATATTCTACTTTTAATGTAGAGTTCTGTGCCCTTAAATTTAAAAAAGTCTTGTTATTATTTCTCTGATATAACTATTTCTTATGTATGTGCTTGACTCTATATCAACTGTTTAGGTACTGGATTAATTATGTAAGCATTTTGTCTTTTCTTTTATAGTTTTAAATTGCATTTTTTGTGTTATACTTTATGGAAATTTTGACTTTATGTCTCAACTTTACTGGATTTCTAAAAAATAATATTTCACTTTTTCAGAAACATTTTCTTTTTTTTTAAATATTAAAATTTAAATAGTAGCCCTAGCTGGTGTGGCTCTGTGGACTGAGTGCTGGCCTGCAAACCAAAGGTTCACTGGTTCAAATTCCCAGTCAGGGCACATGCCTGGGTTGTGGACCAGGCTCCTGATAGGAGGCAAGCAAGAAGCAACCATACATTGATGTTTCTTTCTCTCTCTTTCTCCCTCCTTTACCCTCTCTAAAAATAAGTAAATAAAATCTTTAAAGAAAAATAAGGTGATAGTTCTTTTTATTTTATGATTAATATTTATGAATAAAATATAATTTCAATGATATATGAGAAACTGAAGTGAGTGACATTTTGGAGGATAAGGCAGCCCTCTTCCCATTCTGTACAAGTGCCACATGCAGGAAATGCTCTCCTGGCTTCCAGGTAGGCTGGACTTTGTGCTCAGAGGTGACCAGGCTGAGCATGAGAGGACTGAGGTTTCAGAAGGGAAGCAACCTCGCTTGTTAATGGAATGAGAACAAATAAGAAGCAAAACATTGGCAAGGCCCATGCTGAAGAACAGCATTCAAGGTGGTTGCTTTTACCGAGTCTCTAAAGTCAGTGTGAAATGACAACCGTCAATGTAGACTCAAGCTTTCTTTCCACAAAGAAGAGGAATTCTCTGCATCCTGAAAACCCCTTAGGATAAATTAATTGTCCTGTTTGGGTCATTGAGAAGTAGTGACAAAGATGATAGTTCTTGAACCTAGGACTTGGCATTTATTTGAGCACAATCTATGGTCTATATAGAGACTGCTATGCAGCAAAGTTGCTTAATCATTACAAACGGGGTAAGGGTCATGTGAGGGCACATGCTAGATAGTGGAGGAGGGTAGGTCAACTGCAGTCATTCATCACAGCAAGCTAAACAGAGAGTCCTAGAAGGATATACCCCCATCACCAGCCACAGTTTATATAAGTAATACACACTGTCCGTGTTAAAGCGAAAGGGACTCCACCAGTGAATGGAGCACAGAATGGTGTAAATGTAAAATTACCAAGAACAGCAATCAAGGCTATTCATTGGATCAGAGACTGTCTACTCACAGATTGTCTTTTCAGTTTTAGCTCATGAAAAAGCTCCAATGCACTGTACTTGGGCACAACATCCACGTTCCAGGTCAGAGTTGCAGAAACAGTATTAGTAGAGTGAAGTAGAATTATCAGGTATTAGAAATAACAGATGAAGAGCACAGCATGGAGCCAGTGAATACTCTGAGGATTAAGTTTATTTAAAGCAGTCAGATGCCATTTAAAGATCCTGGCATCTATCTTCCTTCATGATATGCTCTTTATGCACTTTGTTTTATGCTTTTCCGTTTGGAGATCATTCTCCTTGATAAATAAAATGGGAGTAAAATAAGAGATGAATGAACCATTCTCTCTTTGCTGTCATTTTCAGCAGCACCTTATCTACCCTAAGCCATGTTTTTATTCCAGCTCTGAATAGAGTAAAAATTACCATTTCCCTGAATCCAGTATTCTTTCTTGCTTTTTACCTCCTTCTGGTTTTTAGCTTTCCATGTGAGCTTCTCAAATATACAAAAGAATGTTTTGTATATCTCTTATTTACATGCCCCTCTTTTTATTTTTGGTGCACATCCTATAGGATGTGAGTTCATTGATACAATGTGAATCCATCAGATAATTTCCATTGTGGCCACTCTGCTGCAGTAGGGGAGAATTGAAAATACAGAGGGGAAGTAAGAATATGTATAATCAGCTAGTGTTTTTCTCTTCCCTGAGAATATAGGTACAAATTAGCAAATATGAACACTGATATAAAGAATATAAGATCAGTATGGAACTGAAGAACATAAAAGTGAATTTGGTTATCACTGCTGCCTCTAGGAAGGTTTCTGGAAACAAAAGTGATAAATAGGAGGCAATGAGAAGGAGTCAAAGTCTCACTACTGATGGAGTCAGGCAAATGCTACATGGCAAGCCATTGTGTCTACATTACATGCTATTGGTGCTCATACCAGACAGCTCAGAGAAACTAGGTTAACTATTAAAAAGCCCATGTTTCTTCCTCAAAGTTATTAATTCCAGGATGACATGGACATGATTCCCTAAGGTTCCTGCCCTTCTAATTCTACTGAAAAATGTTCATGTTTATTACAGTGAATTATGGAAGATTATTATTTCCTCATCTTTATGAAAGGCAAATTTGTCAGCAACAAGAGTCGGGAAAATGCTATACACTAGACTTTAAAGATGTAGATTTCCAATAGATCTATTTATGCACTGATATTCAACAAGTGATATGTGTGTGTCTTAAATTCTTACTATGTACTAGAATGACAATATCATTGTTATTGTGTAACTTATAAGTCTAAGAAGTATAAATATTACACATATATTGTTGAATGAATTATAATTGTGATCATGCCTTTAAGGAAAAGGCAATATGCTATGAATACACTTGGCAGGAGGACCTAAGCTTATCTGAGTGATATTTTAGCTGACCCAACTGATGGATGAATAGAGTAGTTGTGAGAAGGGAAGAGGGGACACTGTAGAAGGAAAGAGTAGCTATGAGAAGATTCTGAAGCAAAAGGGAGCACAGAATATTGCAGGACTGAAGGAAGGTTCATGAAGCTGTAGAATATGGCATGGGAAAAGCTTCAAAAACTAGGAAAGTGTCACACAATACAAGGTTTTTCAGCCTGTGTAGAAGAAAGCATTTTGGATTTACTTTAGGATCCAAATAAATCCTAGGTAACTAGGATTTATTTAAATTTTAAGCAAGAAAATGAATGGGTTTATCTCCAAAAAATATTGCACGAGTTACTGTGCAAAGAGAAATGTGAGAGAGATCAACAAAGCAGTTGAAAAGAGGTGAGAGGAAGTATGATGCTAAGGTGTAGATCGGATGGTGACAGTGGAGACTGCTTACATTTAGACTATTGGATTGCATTGATGACAGAGACAATGGCTATTACTGGGATGAGAGGAAGGAGAACCGAGTATATGTTAGATCTGCTTAGTTCTATTTACACTGAGTAGCCTGAAGACCCCCTGGTAGATGAAAGAGTAGACACAAAAAGATGCGGTTGGGTAGAAAATGGTTAATGTGGATTGGTAAAGAGAAAAGAAAGGTTGAGAAGGTGTAAAGAGAGAAACGAAAGAAATATTTTGAGGTAATAACCATTTATGTAATATACACACACAAACACACATATTCTCATAAATATTTCTCTCTCTTTCACCCCGCCTCCTTTACCCTATCTCCCTCTCTTTTTCTCTTTCTTTCTTTCTTTCTTTCTTTCTTTCTTTCTTTCTTTCTTTCTTTCTTTCTTTCTTCCTTTCTTTCTTCCCCTCCCCCCATATGTACATACAGAATGAACAATATATTCTTTAATATTATATTTTAGCATAGTTTATGTGGTTCTGAGAAATTATAGTAAAGTTTTCAGCTTACTAACTTTTTTAATGAAAAATTGTGCTGAGACTGGACTATTAAGGCAACCTGAGTTGCCTTAGTTTATAACCTGAGTTTTATTCAGGTTACAGATAAAACTGAATGACTGCTTTGATTTGAATTTTAATGGAGAGAGGATTATCAAATATAATACTCATGTTTCTTACTTAAATAATTGCAAAGATAGTAGTATCTTTGCTGAGAAAAAATATAAAAATACTTGAAAAGTTCTCTGTCTGCCTCTTGTGCTCTATAATTTAACTTCCTTGTTATCATTTTTGAGATCTATATTAGGAAAACTATAACCATATATTTTGTTTAGTGATTTTCTGTTTAGTATCATCTCACAGTGATAACACCTTTTTCTTTTATTTTTTTTTCTTTTTTACTTAACTGCCAAAGTGCTTTCTACAGTACTATGTCA
The DNA here is from genome assembly GCA_004027735.1 of Carollia perspicillata. Taxonomy (NCBI): domain Eukaryota; kingdom Metazoa; phylum Chordata; class Mammalia; order Chiroptera; family Phyllostomidae; genus Carollia; species Carollia perspicillata. The sequence continues at coordinate 29,839 of PVKM010006539.1, read as the reverse complement.
GAGGAATTTAAAGACTTCTCTTCAGCAATACAATAAGTTCTTTGATTACAGTACTATTTCCTCATATCCTTTATTTAAACAATTTTTTTAAGTCACAACCTTCATTTGTCATCTTCTTATCATTTATCTGGCCTCACTAAATTTCAGTGACACTTTCATCATTTCATTAACATTCTTATGTCAAATTTCAAATTCATTCTTTGGATAAGTATGCAGTGCACTGTTATAGATTATCTTAATTTTTCTCTTCCTTTTTCATTTCATTTCTTTCATTTTTTTCTCCAACAAAATCTACTGAGTGTCTGCTACATATAAGACATTGTGAATCACTGGTATTATGAAATGAACAAGGGTTGTTTTCATAAATCAGCATTCTAGTCAGAAAGGAAGAGGTAGAAAGAAAATAAATATAAAAATAGTAGGTGAAGATATATGCTATTCATATAAATAAAATTGGGTAATATGGTGACTTGGAAACTACTTTAGATTGCCTAGCAGATGGCATTTAAGATGATACTGAAATAGGCCGTAGAAAACCCTGTAGAGGTTATGACAGAGAACACTCCAGGCAGAAGAGAGAGATATGAGAATGGCTACAGACAAGAATGAGCTTGGGTTGTATAAAGAAGATAAAAAACACAAATATGACTGAGTCCTAATGGGAGGGGATGAATTGGTTGGAGATGAGATCAGCACACAGAGAGCTATATGAACCAAGGTCATGGGTATGAGTATTCATCAAACTGGTGGCACTTCCTGAGAACAGTTTGAGCAAAAGAGTAACATGGTCTCGATTACTCTTTTAAAGAAGCCCATCTGCTGGCCTTTTGGAGGGTGACTTGAACATGAACTCGTGGAGAAGCAGGAGGCCAGTAGATGTTTATTTTAAGACCCAGGTAAAGTTATTATTTCTTGAATCAGGATGATAATGGAGATTTAGAGGCATGCGCCAATTTTAGAAATGTTTCACAGAAACAACTGCTGAGACTCATTAGAGAGAACATGCTGAGTTGAGTAAAGAAGAGGCAATGAGGATAGCTCCTAGATTTCTCTCTTGTACAGTGGAGTAGATGGTACCCCACACCAAACCAAAGATGGAAAAAGTTTGGTTTGGGGAAGAATTTTTCCATGAAAATTTAGAAGTTGTTCTTTTTTCTGTTTTGGCTATGTAAAATTTGAGATGGCTATTAGACATACACATAGAATTTTAAAATATTAATTGGGTAATCTAGTCTGAGGTTTAGGAAAAGCCCAGAGATAGTTTTTTCAGATGGTTGTAGAGATACAAAGTAGGTTGTGAGAATAGGTGATGTTGGTCAACCAGGTCACCCAGGGAGAGTGAATGAAGATGAGGACACTACCAAGGAAAGATCCGGGAGCACACCAACCTTTCAAGATCTAGAAAAGTCACAGAAGCCTGAGATGATAGAGGCTAATAAAATATGTGAAAACTGTAGGTCGGAGGACAATGGGTTCCTATTGTGGAAGCTGAAGAAAAAAATGTATCTCAAAGAGATGGGATCTTTCAATTATTTATTGTTGCCAATAGATCAAATAATATAAAATCAGAAAAAGAAGCAACAGTGCATGCTCTGTGGGACATGAATGATGTTCTAAGTAGATTGCCTGTGTTTTGGGGAAAATTGCTCAGCATTTTCTCATCTATAATAAAAACCTTTGTCCTTGACTCAAGTTCTCTTCCACTGATGGTTTAGTTAATTATTATTATCATTGTTGTACATAAGAATTAGCTACAAGATAATCCTCAGGATACTAATTCTGCTCAGAGTACTAATCGTCTCTGCCAATTTCTCCTATTTCTTTGGTTTGTACTCCTAGAGGAATCAATAGAAATGAAGAGCAGCTGGTGGGGTTGACCAGTCAGTGTGAATGAGACTTTTCTACTTTGGCTTCATAGAGAATAGTAGCATTTAGAATCACAAGACTTAATCAGACAGAATCAGGAATGAGTCCCATTTCTGACACCTATTGTAAGCCCTGGGGTTAAACTACTACCCCTACCTAAGTTAAGATCCTCAGATTCAAAGTAGAGTCAAGTAAAATCTACCTCTTAGGGCACATGTAAAGATAAAATGAGACAATAAATGCTAAGTGCTTAGCACAGTGCCTGGCACATGGTAAGTGCTTCATAAATGTCAACTACGACTACTGCCAATAAAAATGATGATTGTGATTTCAAAAGTGGCCCATGAATTGTGGGGAGAACAGGAATCAGAAGAGAACAGCATGAAGTACTGTGGAAGGTGGAATAACAGAGCAAATAAAGGAAGATCAGGGGAGAGAAATCCATTTTGGCTGACACACAGGTTACTCGAAGAGCCAACTAACTTTAGAAATCTTATTTAGTCATGTCTTTGTTTCTCAGGGAAACCACAGAAGAGGCATGGGTTTGTCTCCAAACCTTCAAAACAAATCTCCTGGTGAAACTCATTCCTTGTATCTGTAAGGAATGCCTACTCAATAATCAGCTTTCCTTGTGCTGTATTTACGGGTGTGCTGCAGCCCTCAGAATTCTCTCTCAACATGACCAACATGCAATTTCAGTCTAGCTCCCTTTCCTTCCTCCTCCTTTTCCTCTCCACATCGTCTAAGTGCTAATAATAATAATTCAATTTAATAACATCCATCCTCACAGAGTACTCAAGCCCATCCGGTCCTCAAGGACAGCTAACCTTCCCAGATGCACCTCTCAGCTTCTTTATCACACTTGAAACACAGCATAAACTACATCTTCCCCAGACCTTGTCATAAAGGGTGAGGCCAACACTGCAGGAATGAAGTCAGGGAAATACGACCTTGAACCATTTTATCTCCTGTCCTCTCTGCCCTCCTCCTCCCCGTTGCCTTTCCTCTTCTCTTTGACCAATACTTTTCCTTAGCAGTCAGAAAGAGAGGGGAAAAAACTTAAACTGTTGTTCCCAAAGGGGTCTCCTGGAATGGTTCACTTTCTGTTTGGCAATTGAAGCACCATCTAATATGAATGATACTCAGCATTGATAGCTGCCTCAACAGTCATTAATTTGCTAATAGAAATTGCTTTTTGATAATGCAGGTCAGGATGATGGCCTCCGGTTTGTAGATAAAGAAATTGAAACATGAAATGTTAAATGTCTTCTATGCAGTGGCTGTGCTGGAAATAAGTCAGAGAAAGGACCCACTTAACTGGCATTCAGCTCTCTGAAACCTTAGCTTCCTGAAATATATGAAAAAAAGTACCGTATTTTGCTGTGTATAATGTGTACCATTTTGCCCCAATTTTTGAGTGAAAAATAAGGTTGCACATTATATGTGGGCATAATGAATACATGCCATGGGTATAATAATGGTTAGAATAACCCTATGTACAATGCTCACATAAAATGTGGGCACTCATGGTACACAGCAAAATATGCGGTAAAAGGTGCGTATAATATTTATGAACAGCCAAAATAATTATAACAAAATGTGGTTGGAAACACTCATACACTTGATTCACATGATCATGCTGGATTCATCTATTCTCAGTTGACACACTATTCTAATTACATTGTATATTTTGCTTCCCAGTATATTAAAAATAAAACTTGAAAGCTAAAATTTGTTTTAAGTAATAGTTGAAAATTATTAAGTATAAATTATAGTATAGAAATTATTATTGTCAAAACTTTATTTTCATTATTTGAATATTATTTTTCACTACATCATGGACGAGAAAACTAAGATGTTGAGAAGCTGTACCATGTAAACAAAGCCACACGGCAGGTTCAAGGAAAAGACAGAATGTAACTTCCATGTTTGTGACTCCGTAGTGTGTGTGTGTGTGTGTGTATAAACAAGGATAATATCTACTACATGACATTGCTTTGAGATCATGTGTGAATGTACAACTAAGAACTATATAAAGGTAAACAGAAAAGATCTTAGTTCTGCAGAAATTCCTAGGTAAGAGGGGACAAGTTAAGCTGTACTCAGTGTCTTAATGAAAATTAATTGACAGCCAGTGAGAAACCGGCCAGACAGGGCAGAAAAGAACAGTGTTAACACAGGCTGTGTTCCTAACACCTCATAGTGCTGAAGCCTTTGCTCCAAGACTACACGTTTCCACTCATTCCTTTCTTACCAGGGTGGAATGTGCAACACGAGATTGTAAGACTCAGACTGTTTAAGACACAGTGTCACACATCTTGGCATCCTTCGACAGCATTGCATGGTGTTCTCAGTTGACAGATAGGTGTACACTACCCAGCCCAGGACCACCAGCTGATGCATAAAGCTGATCTTCCAGAGGGTTTGGAAGCAGTAACACCAGACAGATGTCAAATTGGGAGATGGCTGTTGGAGTCTTTGGTACTTTCACCTTTTCTCCTCTCTTTTGCACTGATTTCTCTATTACAGGTTTCTACCTCCAGAGATCTTATGTTGTTTTACTTTCTACCTTTATGTCCTATATTAACAGCACACCTGATGATTTTTGCTGAAAACCTGTCTATCCTTATTAAAAAGGAACTGCTCATAATTCACTTTTAAGCACAGGGAGCAAATTTATCCCTGTGTATTGTAGTGGATGCTGTGGTACTGTGATATGCAGCTCCAATCCTCACATCACCTGTAAGGAGTAAAACACTCTTTCTTTCAGGTTGTGGGACTGTTGGCAGCTGACTGTTCTCTTGTGAATTCCTCCATGGGAATTGCCTTGACTAGAAGAGAGTCACTTTGACCAAGGTCACACCACTTCCCAAGAGCATCACACAACCAATGACCTATCTACATGAGTATATAAAGTCCTGGCTCCTTTATCTCCACATGGGAAAATCCTGAAAGGCCATTCCAGGCCAGGAGCTCTCAGAATTGTGTATGCATCAAAGTTATCTTCATCCTCTATCCAATTCTGCATCCTTTAGTCTTTCATAAGCATGGTCTCTGAGATACTGGAATTAAAATGTATTCAAGTATGGTTTGTTTTTCATGCCTAGCAGACCTGATTCATCACTTACAGCTCAGGACTTGCTTCCCATGTTGTCTTTAATGCAACAATAAACACTGCATTGGACCAAGGGAGGGTCTTCACAACAAGGACTGTGTGGCAGAGTACCCATGAAAATGGAGGGGACCTGTTAGTCCTGTCATATTCCGTGCCACTCAGAAGATGCTAGACTGATAAAACAAGTAGCAGTTGAGGCGCCAGCTTGGTGATGGTCCCTATGAGGAAGAAGTGCCATCTTCTAGGACACATCAAGGATTCCAATAGGTAATGCCATGGGTCTGAGATGTGAGAAGTGGAGCTAGGAGGGATCCACTTACTATCAGGCTCAGTGACTCACTTGGGAAGTTTGTCCTTCCCATCTAAAGTTGGGCTCCATAAGATTAGAGGTCCTAGTTCACAGGAAGAGATGTCTTCTAACAGGGCGAAAATGATGAACATCATGAAACTTTAAGCTATAGCTTTCACCCCATCACTTCAGCTTCATGGCTCCAAGAGATCTCAGGATGGCAAGACAAGTGTTATAAACTCTGATCATCAGGAAGGGAAAGGGCTGCTGTTACACCACGTAAGGGGGAAAGAATGTGTTGGGTGCCCAAGCCTTTCATCTGGGAACTTGTTGATACCACTTGGCTCAATTTTGATGAGCATCAATTGCAGTCTTAAAGCCAGTAGTAATGGGAGTCCTGTATCATCCCACTAAACTTTATCTTATGCTTCCACAGGAAAAAAGGCACATCAAGAAGATTATTATACAAAGTGTATCTGAGTGTAATAAGGGGTTAATTAGGGTAAACTATAATGGATGCTGTGGTGTGCTGCCCAGATCCACGGTCCTTGAGGCAAAAGCGCTGATTCTCCCAGATGCTGGAAATGTTAGCTGTTGACAGCCCTCAGCTCAGTAGCTTTCCTACAGTTTGCCTCTGCTGAGGGCACACTCTCTTCTCAGAGACATCTCTAGTGTGTGGTGCATAGACATTCCCCATAACTGTGTCTCCTGAGAGCAGTCCCCAGTAAGCTGATGCATGTCAGTCTTGGTCTCAGAGTTTGTTTTCAGGCCAACAAACAAAGTGCAATATATTTGCCCTCCAAAAAGAAGTTTGAACACAGGAGAAGTTTCCAAGTATCTCTACCTTCTCAGAGAGAGATATATTTGGTGAAGGGGATAGTTCAGGAGGCCATTAATTCATACTTTACTATTCTAAATGCAATCCAAGGACTAGCAGCACCAGCATCCCTGGGAGTTTGTTAAAATGCAAACTTTCACCCCTTCCCAGATCTACTGAATCTCAATATGCATGTTCCAGAATTTCCAGATGCCATGTGTGTGTGTTCAAGTGTGAGAAGGCCGGCTCTCGAGCCATGGCTTTTAAATTTTTTGAATTGCACATTTCTATCATTAAAAAGAATATGAGCATGTTCACAATATTTATAATATTGTACATAATAATACAACAATTTTCATTATTTATTAAAATTTTACTGCTTATATGTGATAATATATGACAAAGTCTGTGTGATATTTATAATTTATAACTATACTGTATACAACTATACTAATATGTCATAAACATTTAAAAACATTCACAAATAGAGAGACTAAAAAGAATAATGCAAAAAGAGTAAGGACAATTCCATAGTTCCCTCCCTCTCCTCAGTAAATTGTCACTCATCCCCTTGGGTTTGTAGTCTCTCTATGGGAGATTGCTACTCTATATGCAGACACACCTCAATCCTATGCATTAGTTAGGGTCTTAGGAGGGGGATTAATGGGAATCTCAGAATTCAGAAAAGTTAAAGATTGCTTTCTCTCTCAACTGGGAATGGAAATAAAATCAGAGTGGTGTGAATTGGCAGAGCGTGGTGACAGCAACTAAAACTGCCACCACTTCAAAGAGCTTTGCAGATTCAAGGAACAGAAGAAACTTCCCCCTCATTGCCCAATCAATGTGATTCCAATCCAAGACATTCACCAAATCTGTCCATTTTCCACATAGGATACTTGCTATTTGCATGTATCTGATTGAATTTTCAGCAGCTGCTTAGCAGGTCATTCTATTTGTCAGGTAGATGAAGGTAGTGAGAATTTATCAATCCCCAGTTCATATTCACAGCTAATGTGTCACCATGCATTTCTATAAATATTACTCTTACGTACTTAGGATGCATTTCAAATTAGCAGGAGATTACACAAACACACTTTATGTATATGTATATGTATTATATTTATATATACACATATACATATTTTATACACATGTATACACATGTATCTAGACCAGGGTTATAACTCTATTCCTCCTTTTTCTGGCATGCCAAAATGAACCAATACAGTGAAGCTACCTGTGCCTGAATTGACATCTTCAATGATAATTGCATTAATGCTGAGGCTCGGGAGGTTGGTATGGAATCTGTTCAGGACCCCTGCTGTGGGAGCTGAGCACCATTGTTCTGCAGAGAAGAAAGTACCCTATAATTTCACTGAAAGTAGAAGCGGAGCAAAATGATATTGCTTAGAAAATGCGCAAAGTAATAGTCACGGTGTCAGCTGCTTTGTCAGCCTTTCTGTTATCAATAGAATGTTATACGAGAGTGAAGAAAAAGTCTCTCTCTGAATGCAAGACAATTAAAATATTTGAGTGAGTCAGGAACAGGAGGTCTCAAGAAGGAAAGCAAGCGGAATTGAAAGTGAGCAACTTTGTTTCCCAACAAAAGAAGCAGTGTAGGAACTGATACCAGCAAAATCCAAGAGAATTCAGTATTCTGTATGGTGGTCAGAGGACATTGTTCCGGAGGATCAGAACGGGACAGCCCAACGGGTAGTCACTGGTGAAACACTTCCTTAAATCAACTTTCTGTTCCAAACTCTGTTAGGGATGTGTGGATGGAAACATTATTTTCATTCATGATGGCTCTTCAAGTTCACTTTTTGTCAGTCCTCCTCAACTCCATACACAGGAAATGGTAATGAACTTACAGGAAGAGAATCCATGGGAATAAAAATTAAAAGATATTGGTCAAATGTCTCTGCAGGCCTGCTGTCCTGATGACAAAAACAAAATGTGGTGTCCAGAAGTTCAGCTTCTATGATGTAAAAAGGACTCAAATCACTTCACTCAGGATTGAGTCTGGGACCATTCTTAGTGCTGGAAGTTATAGCTGTGTTGCTATTTCCTTCCTCAGAGAAAATTTTAAAAATCAGTTCCCAAGTTGTTTCTTGGAATTATTCTTTTTCTAAAAGCTATAGGACTGGGAAGGTGAGAAAGGAACAGCCTCATGACATTGAACTAAAATGAGCTGAACTCTGGCTCTATGAGTAGATCTCCAATAAAACCAACATCCCTGCAAAGCAAAACCATAGAAATACTTTAAAATACCTAAATTTGGGTAAGGAACTTAAGGTATAAATGCACACAAATAACCACAAACTTATTATACAATAAAAACTAGCTCTTAAACACACAAACCAGAACTTCCATTTAAAATTAGTATACAAAGAAGAATTTAAAAAACAAGTTAAAAATTCAAATAGCTAGTATGTCAGTCAGAACAATGAACATTACACAAATATTCATTTTAGATTAAATACTTTTTTAGCATTGGAAAATACTTTAAGTTTCTACTCTGCTGTTAGTCTGTTGGAGATGTCTAAAAGATAATGACAACATGCCATTTATTTTTAAAAATTTAGGAAAGCAAACAGAAAAAAAATAAGGTCAGAGGTATAAGGAAAAGATCAATTAATAAGTTTGGAAATAAAAACATAGTCATTTAAATAAACATTGGACTGCTCTAACAGAGTAGAAGACAAGTCAGTGGTTTGGAGAACAGTACGGAGGATAACATTCAGCATTCAGGATAGAGACGAAATGTTAAGATTATATAAAAAAGGAGTTGAGGAGAAAATCTTCATGACTTAGGGATAGGCAAAGATTCTTTAACATGATATCTAAAGCATATTCTTCAAAGAAAAGAAAAGGTAAAATGGAGATTATATTTAAAGCCTTTGATTTAGGACAAAAACACTAGTAGGAGATGACAAAACATATTGCAGACTAGTAGAAAATATTTGCAAATGTCATATGCAAAAAGAACTCTCAAAATTTGCATTAAAAAACAATAAAACAAATAAAAGCTGAATAAAAGTCTAGTGTAGACCCTTCACCAAGGAATATGTTCAAAATACAAGAAACCACATAAAAAAGTTTTAATCAATAGCTATTAAAGAAATGTAAATTAATGCCATGATGAGATACCACTGCCCATGTAGTAGGGTGGCTTAAATGAAAAATACTGAAAATAACCACAGCTGGAAAGAATGTAAAGAAACTGGCAACTGTCATATGTTGCTGGTGGGAATGCAAAATAGTACATGACTCCGAAAAGCCAGTTTCTTTAAAGTTAAACATATACGTATCACGTTACCCAGCTATCCACTCCAGAGTATTTGACCTAGGGAAGTAAAACCAGTGCCTAAAGGTTTATAGCAACATTATTCATAATCACCCAAAACTGGAAACAAATCAATTGTCCTTCAATAAGTTAATGGATAACCCAAATGTGGTATCATCACCACTAAAAAAGAACAAACCATCGAAATATTTAACAGCTTGGGCACATATCAAAGACATCAGGTTGAACGAAGTAAGCCAATCTCAAAAGATTATGTACTGTATAAGTCCATTTATGTGACATTATCAAAAGAAAAGGCTACAGTGACAAAAGGAGTAAGAAGTTACAGATCAGGAGATGATCTGACTACAAAGGGATAGCATGAGGGAGTTATTTGGAGTGATGTAACTGTTATGTGTCCTGATTCTGGTGGTGGCTATATGAATTTATATATTTTCTAATACTGAACACCAAAAAATTAAATGTATAGTATGCTAATTTGAAAAACAAAGTTAAAAAATTAGCAAGCTTAATGTGATAGGCATGTGCATGTGTGTGCATCTGCAAGTGACAGAGAAAGTATATGCATAGAACATTTGAAACCACTGACCAACTATTCAGTCAAAAATACTAAAAACTTTCAAAGAATTGGTAATACCCCAGTTACACCTTCTATTTAAAAAATCAACTTAATTCTAAGTAAACAAAAAGCTCATCTTGGAGAAAATATGTATTTGGATACTTAGAAATGAAATTCTACAAAATTTATGGGATAAAAAGGAAATGAAGGTCATAAAATACTTAGAAATGAATGGCAATGTTCGTTTAACATATCTTCTAAAATAAACCAGGGTAAATAAATCAATTCAGCATTTAACTCAATTAACTAAGAATACTAAGAGGGCTAACCTAAGTGAGCTATAAAGACGAAATGAATAGGAATAAAAAAATAATAAAGCATATCAATAACCTTAAAAGCTCTGACTTTGGAAACATTTTTTTAAATATGTGAACAAGAATGATGAAATGGAAGAAAAGAGAAACAAAGGTACAAATATAAAATATTGATATAAATATATGGGGTATAATTACACAGAGCACATCAAATTTTAAATATTGAGACAGAATTGTGAAAATCATTATATACCAGCAATTAAAAAAACTAAATGAAATGAATATTGTTAAAACATATGAATACATCACACTGACTCTAAAAGAAATGGAAATCTTTTTTTTCTTCTTTATGGCTTTTTATTTTAATACCTTTTGTTGATTATGCTATTACAGTTGTCCCCAATTTTTTCTCTTTGCCCCCCACCACCCAGCACTTCCTCAGGCGATTCCCAAACCACTATTCATGCACATGGGTCATGCATGTAAGTTCTTTGGCTACATGAACTATACTGTACTTTATATTCCCATGGCTATTCTGTAAATACCTCTTTGTACTTCTTAATCTCCTCGTCACCCATTCCTCCACACCCCTCATGCATCTAGTAACCATCAATATGCTCTCTGTATTCATGATTCTGTCAATGTTCTTATTTACTTAGTTTGTTTTATAGATTCAACTGTTGACAGATACGTATTTATTGCCATTTTACTGTTCATAGTTTTGATCTTCTCTTCTTAAATAAGCCCCTTTAACATTTCGTATAATAATGTTTTGGTGATGATGAACTCTTTTAGTTTTTTCTTGTCTGGGAAGCTCTGGTTTTGCTGGGTAGAGCAGTCTTAGCTGTAGCTTCCTGCCCTTCATGAATGAATATTTCTTCCCAATATTTTCTAACCCGCAAAGTTTCTTTTGAGAAATCAGCTGACAGTCTTGTGGGAACTTCCCTATAGGTAACTAACCACTTTTCTCTTGCTGCTTTTAAGATTCTCTCTTTATCTTTATTTAACCTTTGGCATTTTAATTATGATGTGTCTTGGAGTGGGCCTCTTTGCATCCATCATGTTTGGGACTTTCTGGATTTGCATGTCTATTTTCTTCACCAAAGTAGGAAACTTTTCTTTCACTATTTTTCAAATAGATTTCCAATATTTTGCTTTGGGCCTTTCCTTCTGGCACCCTTATGATGAGAATGTTGGACTGCTTAAAGTGTCCCAGAGGCTGCTAACACTTTTGTAATTTTTTTGGATTCTTTTTTCTTATTGTTGTTCTAATTGGTTGCTTTTTGGTTCCTTATGTACCAAATCACTGATTTGATTCTCAGTTTCATCCACTCTATTGTAATTTTCTTATAAATTGTTCCTTATTTCAATTAGTGCATCCTTTGTTTATGACTGGATATTTTTTATGCTCTTGAGGTCATCATTAAGTTCCTCGAGCATCCTTATAACCAGTGTTTTGAACTCTGCATCCGATAGACTGCTTATCTTCATTTTGTCTAGTTCTTTTCTGGAGTTTCGTTCTGTTCTTTTATTTGGGCCATATTTCTTTGTCTCTTTATTTCAGTAGCCACCCTGTGTTTGTTTCTAGGTATTAGTAGAGGTGCTATGACTCCCTGTCTTGGTAGCATGGCCTAATGTAGTAGTGCCCTGTATCGTCCAGTGGCATAGCTTCCCCTATCACCCAAGCTAGATACTCAACGTGCACCCTTAGTGTAGGCTGAGTACATCCTCCTCTTATAGCTGAGACATGATTCCTGTGGGCAGATCAATGAAAGGGATTTACCCAGGCCAGTCAGCTGCAAGGACTGGCTGTGACCACTGACCATCAACCTCCACTCTCTGTGAAAGGTCAGCTGTGCAGGGAAAGAATGGGGTGCTCTGATGGGGTATGTAGCTGTCCACTGGGTGAACAGGCTTTGGGGTTTCCTGAGTGGTGCAGACCAAGGTCAGCCCCCACCTGTGTTTTGCCTGGGGCCAATTGCATGTACTATAAAGCAATCTGCAGATGGCTGCTACTTATGCTGGGTTTGGAGTTTCCCAAGTAAAACCAAGCTATGAACCTAGGCTAGCTGCTGCTAGTGCCAGGCTTGGAACAAGAAGGGGCTGGGGGTTCACTGAGGCTTGCTGTTGCTTATTAGACAGGATTTAGGGAGTTGCACAGCATAAGCCAAGACCAGCCATTCATAATAAAAGCCACTATTACCAGCTTGGGTGAGCCCATAATTTGGATGGGATGAAGTCTCATGGAATCTCCAGGGCAGGACTAATGGTGTTAGCCAGGATGATGGAATTTCAGATATGACACCCACCTGCCTCAGTAGCTCTTTCTGGGGAGGGTTCAGCAAAAGGACAATGACCTCTGCCTGCCTTTTTGTCTGGGAAAAAACCGTCCCTCAGCTCTTGCCTTGATGCCAGACACATCAATTCCTCCCTATATGTTAATGATGCCCCTCAGGCTGCTACCTTGGTGCTGGAGCTAGACGGAATGTGTCTGAGTAAGTCTTTGTATGGATTCTTTACAAGGAATTGCTTGGGACTCCTGAATAACTTTTGGCAGCCATAGGTTTTTGGAGCTATCAGTTATGGGAACTTATCCTTGTGGCATTAGAACTGAGCTGGGGGGCCTGGTGTTGAGCCGAGACTTCCCACTCCTGAGATATCCCTACTGAATTTTTATCCACCACATGTAAGTATGGAACCAGCTTATTCTACATCTCCACTCCCACTACCAGTCTAGATGAATGTGTCTTTAATTCTGTAAGTATCAGACTTCCATTCAACTCTATTTCTGACAGTTCTGAGTGATGATTGTTCTATAGTTTAGTTGTAATTTTTAAAAGATTTTATTTCTTTTCAGAGAGAGGGGAAGGAAGGGAGAAAGAGAGGGAGAGAAACATCAATGTGTGGTTGCCTCTCATGCACCCACTGGGTACCAGGCCCACAACCCAGGCATGTGCCCTGACTGGGAATCAAACCAGCAACCCTTTGGTTTATAGGCTGGTGTGAATCCACCAAGCCATACCAGCAAGGGTATAGTTGTAATTTTTATGTGGTTGTGCGAGGAAGCAAGCCATGTTTACCTACACCTCCATCTTGACTGAAAATCTAGAACTGGGAAGTCTTGATAAATCAATAACAATTATTAAAATTAAGTGTAGCTGTATGTTCTTCCCCCAAAAGCTAACAGTTCCAAATATGTTACAGCTGAAGTATATTTGGTGTTTTAGGATACAGATATGTATCATGTTACTCTGTGAACTTTTCTGTGTGAAATATTTCAAAACTAAAGAAAATTGAAAATAAATGAAGTAAAGGCATTATGATTGGAGCACAAGACATGCATTTGGGTTCTGCCTCTCATTTCTTGCTCAGAGTGGTATAAGACATTTAACATGCCTGAGGCCTGGTCTTCTTTTCTATTGTGGGAGAAATATAAGGTAATATATATGAATGTGCTTAGCACATTCATGATATATGTTCTGTGAGTATTTCTGAACCTGATCAGATCACCTAGACACAAGAGGCCTAGAATCTAGCAATGGATCTTATTATAAGACACCAGCAAAGAGACAACCAGTACTATAAGATGGTACTAAATCATGTTTGTGTTTGAGTTTGTAGGAATATCAGTTGAAAGCTATATGTGGAATATGAATGAGTGAAATGAGAAATAGCTCATTGTTCCTAGAATATGAGCAAAGACTGAATTCTAAAACCCTGAAACTCAAATTTCAAAAATTTTTATTATACACGCATTAACAGAAATGGCATATTTAGAAAGTGCAATACTGCTCATACCCTGGTCAGAGGCACTTGGACGTGTGGAAGTTACTTCTCTGTGACACTCTAAAAGACTAACTTTGTGTGCAGATTATAGAACCCAAGATACCAGAGAGCTAAATAGCTTTTGTCACTGAGGACCCAAAGGAAGAACCAGGAAGTCACAATGTGAAGAAAGAAAGCTTCAAAGGTATAAAGACAAAAAAGGCAGTAGGTAAAGCCTATGTGGCATGGTGAGGAGATGGCATTTGTGTCACTAAGTTTCTATCAGAATTGTCCAAAGCAGGAATCAGGTTCCATGTCCTGTCATTCATTTCCCCACCCCAAGGTGTTCACACACAGGCCTGATAATTTCCTGAGATGAAGCTATACAGGGATCGGGACCAGATGAGCCTCAAGATCCCACTCAAGCCTGTCAGAGTATACTCTGAACAGGGGCCTGTACCTGCAACCCATTCGCTTCATAGGTCAGAGACCTCTGAGGATGACGTAGAGAAGATGTTCACCCCCATGGCCACAAATTCTTCCCCTAAGCCTCATGAGCCACTTTGAACCAAACTGTTGATCACAGGGAAGGGCACTTACAAATGTGATCACATTCCCACACTCATGATCCAAACATTATTTGACAATTTGGGTCCTCTGTCAATTGATCCAAAATACAATTTTCTGTGAATGTGAATAGAAGCAGTGTTTGAATGTCTCAGTGGTACGGACATTTAGGAAACAATGTCAGGTGAGGGATTTGCGATGTGTGATAATGAGCCCCCTGAGGCAGGGGTCATGCACTGGACCTCCACGGTAGTGGTGGTAGAATGGAGACAGGCTTCACACGGGTGGCACGTAGGATGTGGGGGCTCAGTCTATACCACCAGCCACGACACAGCTGCCATCTGTGGGCATGGTGCTACTTTTACTATTACATCTCGATCTCTCCAACCTTTCTATAGACCAGATGATTTTTTTTTACAATTTATATTTAGCAGATGAGAAATTTTAGAAGTGGAAAAATTAAGTAATTTATCTAAGGTCACATCGTAGGTATGAGGTAACAGCACTAAGATTGAATTCTGATGATCTAATTTTACCATCCACACCAGTCCTTCTCTGAGCCACCAAAGCATTGATTGGGGGGATTCACTCGCCTGGCAACTGTCTGTCATTATCGTAAAAGTTATATGTGTAAATATTGTACATATACATAGTCTTCTATTTCTATTCAGATGGGTGAGTCTATATTGTACACTTCTATGGCCTGGCCTATGCCCCAAAGTGAAAAGAAAATCACAAATCAGTATTTTGTGGGTGTGAGTTCTGTGCCTTTTCTCTCTAGTGTCAGTGGATTCATCTTGCTTACTTATGTTTCATTTGGGGATGGTGCTAAAAACACTGTATGTGATAATCAGTGGCATGGCAAGTGTTGGCTTAGCAGCACCCTAGGGCAAAAGATGTATGATGCCTATATTTCTCAAAGTCTGTCTATGTGAGAATCAGTTCTCTGAAGGGAATCACTGCATGTTGGAGAAAGTAGTACAGAACTGAACTGACCCTAATATTTTCTCTAATTCTGCCTCTCAGCGTTCAACAATCCATCAACAGGGTACTTTCTTCAGTGCCCACGCCTCAGTGTTCTCGTGCCTGTAGCTAAAGCCTGTGGGGCAGGGCCAGCTGCTTCCTTTTCCAGATAGCATTCTGACCCTGATGACAGTGTATAAATTTACACGACCCGCCACTGCATTTCCATTCTCCCTCACCTGTTTTGTAATGTGAAGAGAAGTCACTGAGAAGAGAGCATGGGCTTTGCAAATGGCAGGAACATGGGTGAATTCCATTTCTGACTCTCACTACTCATGTGACCTTAGGTAGAATGGCATATGCTGTGAGATCAGACAGATCCAGTTCAAATCCAAGATCTTTTATTTGCTCGTCATGAAAACTTGGACAAGTGACTTGTCTCTCTAAACCTCATTTTCTTCATCTTTAGGGGAGGATAATATTAATGTCACTACTAGACCACAGGACCAAATACCATGCATAGTTTGCAGGAAGGTGGCTAGAATGCTCTAAATGTTTGATGAATGGTAGCTTTTATTATGAAAATGTATGTAAAGCACCGTCCCAGAGCCTAACACTTAGTTAATGCCCTGTCTACTTCATTTCCCCACCTCCTTCTGAAGCATGTCTTCAGTATTTTCTCGGCATTCAGTGTCTAATTCTGGGTACTGTGATTGCTGCTTTAGTGGGCTTCCTTGGCCAGCCCCTAACTAGGTCAGGATCTCAGGCCTCTCTCAAACCCCAACATTTCTCTGGCTGCATCTTCCATAGTGAGTTAGTAACCTAATGCCTTACCTAACATTTGACTCATAAGGAACTACACAAGAACTATCCCATGTGCTATCAGCTTGTCTTTCTTCTTTCTTTTCTTTCTTTCTTCCTTTCCTTTCCTTTCCTTTCCTTTCCTTTCCTTTCCTTTCCTTTCCTTTCCTTTCCTTTCCTTTCCTTTCCTTTCCTTCCCTTCCCTTCCCTTCCTTTCCCTTCCCTTTCCTTTCCTTCCCTTTCCTTTCCTTCCCTTTCCTTCCCTTTCTTTCTTTCTTTTTCTGTGGATGGTTCTACGAGTTGCCTATGGCTTCCATAACAAATCACCATGAGCGTGGTGGCTTAAAACAACACGAATGTATTCTCTCACTTTTCTGGGACCAGAAGTCTGAAACCAAGGTATTGGAAAGCCACGCTCCCTCTGATGGTTCTAGGGGAGGACCCCTTCTTGCCTTTTCCAGCTTCTGGTTGCTTCTGGCAATCTTTAGCTTCCTTGACTACTGTACTCTAATCTCTATTTCCACAGTGGGATTGCCTCCTCTGGTTAAAATATCCCTGTGTCTGCCTTTCTGTATCTTATAAGGGCAGGGCACTTGTTATTGGACTTAGGACACACCCACATAACACAGGATAATCTCCTCATTTCAAGATCCTTAACTTAATTACATCCTAAAAGACCCTTACTCCAAATAGGTCACATTCACACATTGTGGGATTTAGAAAGAGTACATAACATTTTGGGGTCACAATCCACTCACTAAGCTAGAGACAGGAGAAAAAATAGAGAAGAAATTAATTGAAGTCCTCTTCTTTTGGACATTTGTACATTCCCTAAAGGCTGAGGCCCCGCCCCTCTACCCTCCCCCCCCCCCCCCCAAAAAAAAAAAAAACAAGCTGCTAGAACAACTTTCCCTCAGGTTTTACTCCATGGAAGAATCAACCTTTGGAAGTTTCTGTCTAAAGAGCTGCATAGAATCACTTCTCAGTTGAAATCATCAAGGTGTTAATTGACTCTCTGGTGGTATTTTTTTCTTCTAAGAAACTTCACACAAGTGCTGCTTTTCTGGTTTAAGGCCATCATTCTTGTTTGCTTGGGCTCTAATCACCTGAAGTAAGTCCTTTCCCCTTCCTTACCTATTCCTCCTATTCAGTCCAGTTATCACACCCACACCCACTGTCATCCTTGCTCCAGGCTGGATGTATGAAGTTCTCTTAATAATCTTTCTCTGTAGGTCATATCCTCTAATCCTTTTATCATTTTTTGATCCTCTCCAATTTATCAATGTCCCCCATGAAACCAGCAGCCAAAATGCTACAAGAAGTGTTGTGCATCTTGTTTTTAAGCAGAGAGATAACAGATATTCACAAAAAAGTCAGGGGATTTTCGGAAACACATTCTGGAATTAAATCTAATGTATTAAGTCATTTTTCCCAGTGCTTTACGTATGCCTCCACTGCTTCCGCGACTGCATTAGCTTCTTTCAACCATCGGGGAAATGGAGAAAATAGACAGCTCTGTGTGGATTTGTTATGTCTAAAAATGACAGTTGCTGCTCTTCATCCCATGCTCACCCTGGACCAGCACATTTGCTTTGCACGTGTTGGTTACCTCACTTAATTCTATGCTCTCTCAAAACAGGCTGAGAGAAAGTCAAAACTTTGCTGTGCTGTGGTCCATCATACTGCATCTCAGTAAAACACTGGGTCATATTTTAAGCCCCTAATGAAGCATTAAGCATACTACTTCATTTAAAGGATAGTTCAGTACATATTCAGTTCACTGGCTGGGTTCAGCTACTTTATTTTCTCTAAAATTATTTGCTTGTCTAGATTTGGCCTTTGAATCAAGACTAACCTTTCTAAAGGGTCATTACCTTAAAAGGTCATTTAATCTATACCCATGCCTTGGGGGTGCCATTCAGGAAGGTAATTCCTCAGTGTCAGTAAAAAGTTCTCTTTGCAACTTTAATTCTATTTCTTATCAAAATTGTTTTATACAACTATGCCCCAGATCTACTCACAGCAGATTTCAATCTAGGCAATAACATAACCCAATCACCTGTTCTACCCAGTCCTGAATCCACTCATACTCCTAGTTCTGCAAGTTTTACAAGGGAAAATAAGAAAATATAACTTTTATTAAGGAGCTCAGTCTTACAGAAACTAAACCTCCAGTTCAAGGACACAAGTGGGAAACACTCAAGATAGTCTATGATCCAGGGTGACACTCTGTGGAATAGACTGGAGACTTGTAAACCTGTTTAATGAGAAATGCCTGAGAGGTTTAAGAACTGCATTCCTTAAGCCCTTCCTAGACCAACTGGATCAGATTGGGGTCTGGGACTTGGTAATTTAAAAAGAAAAGATTCATATAATTATTATTATCAGTCAGAGTTGTAAATCTAAACTAGTGGCAAAATACAGGGTGGGGGAAAAGTAGTTTTATAGTTGTGAATATGCAAAGCACAATTTATTCTTGTGTTATTATTTATTATTATATTACTTCTATACAAACAATTTTAAACCTACTTTTGCTCCACCCTGTACATTTCAAAGAAAGTATACTAA
The DNA here is from genome assembly GCA_004027735.1 of Carollia perspicillata. Classification (NCBI taxonomy): domain Eukaryota; kingdom Metazoa; phylum Chordata; class Mammalia; order Chiroptera; family Phyllostomidae; genus Carollia; species Carollia perspicillata. Next base: position 10,908 of record PVKM010006539.1, on the reverse strand, counting down.
TGTTGGTAATAATATGGGTAATATCTTACTGCTACTTAGTGTTTTCTAGCCTTCAAAGTAATTTTCCACCAACCATTTCATTTAACCTTTCATTAACCCAAAATAATTGTTTTATGGACCAACTGCTATAGTCAAGATGCTAAAACCAAAGCTTAGGGTACTAAATGCTATTTGGTCCCTACCCTAAGTCACATGGATATTCAGTGGGAGATTTGGTCAGGAGCCTGGGCCTGTGAATACTCAGTCTAGTCCCTCTTCCCACACTAAGCCAGGCAGCCTTCATGGAGGGAAGCTGTAAGCAGGTAAGGAGAATCCTATTTGGAGAAAAAGAAAGAACACTGGATTGAGCTCCAGGCTTGCTTCTCACTTGCTACATCTTTCCAGGCCTTACAGTGTTAAGACTTAGGCTCTGGAATCACACCCCCCTAGGCCAAACACTGGTTCTACCCTAACAGCTGAGGGACCCTGGACAAGTTACTTAGTTTTTCTGGGCCTTGGCATTCTCATTTGGCAACTAGGCTATTGTGAAGATATAATATGTGAGTATGTGTAACACACACATACATATATATATAATATATATTTATATAAAACCCAGGACAGTTTCTATAAAGCACTGAATGTTCCATTCAGTATTAGCTTAGGAAAATTGGTAAGTGCAAAGTTTCTATGAAACATAGATTTTTTTTAACACTGAGTCTTAGAAACTTTGACAATAAGCTCACATATGATGGGCGGTTTATAAATCAGAAGTCCTGCTAGTAATTGTGATTTCACTACTGTTAGTAAAAATATGTTTAATGATATTTAGTATTTAGTGGGCACCTACAGTGAGCTTGCCACTACGCTAATTGTCTCACAGTCCTTTTCTCCTTTAATCTTCAACACAGTCCTGTGACTGTGACCACTTTTTCATCCTCATTTTACAGCTAATGAAACTGAAACTCGGGGACGCTAAGTAAATTGCTCAAAGCTACAGAGCTGGGAAGTAGGGCGGCCAGGATAAGTTCACAGATCATCTCTCTGCAACCCCTGGGCTCTCACCCACCACTCTTACTGCTCCCTTCCGTACATGCAGCACCAGCAAAACTTCCAAACAGAAAATGTGTACCCTGCGTGCTTTCCGCTTCTTTCTCTGATTCCCTCTCATCATCTCCAGTGCTTTTCATCCTTCCTGAACGCCCCTCTGCACCCACGCCCACCAGCAGTCTTTAGGACTGTCTTTCAGCTACACGAATTCTATCATATCAACCTCCTTCTCAGACCGGCCCTTACTAGAATCGATCCACAGGCCAAAAATTACTTCACCCTCACAATGAAATTGTCATTTTCTCTTTCCAGCCAGGTAATGAATGCAGAGAAATCTGACTATGTAATTTACAGTGAGGAATGCTTCACAGTCAGAACGATAATCTTTACAGTTCTGAGGGAATTTATTTTCAAAAAATCATTGGTTAACTGAACTACATCTTTAGTTAGTGGAGTGTTAGACTATGAAAAGGTGAAATAGAGGATGTGGCCTGAAATAGGGAGATAGTGTGAGGTAAAAGCACCCTACACAGCCCTTGACAGAACCTACAGGGGCAGATCTGAAAGGGAGGCCACAGCCATATTCCAAGAATTCACACATTTGAAAGTGAAAAAGTGAATGCGTTTAAGGAAGCCCAGTGTCTGGTGAACAAAGATGCTCTTTCAACATTTGATTAAAGAAGCCACAGTGTGATGGCAGGAGGGGTATTTCATGTCCTTTCTCCAGAGCAGCCTGCCTGGCCCCCTCCCCATTATATTAAATCCAAGAGAGAGGCATTGTCCTTTGGTTGACAGTAAACTGCCATACAGTGGGGGCTCCATCCCCTCCTGAAGCCAGCACGGAGGTGCTCTCTATAGCATGATATTTACAGACTAAAGAAGAATGACATTTCCAGAATAAGGACAGCCAGCCCTGTGGTAGAAATAAATGACTGTTTTTCCAGTTGTCCCATCACCTGTTTTCCTCAATAAAAGGTTTTTTCTTTTTTGGAGAAATCTACAAATTCACTTTAAAGGGCCCCACGCCACACGCGCACATCGCAAACCAGCAGAGCCTGGAGAGAAGCGGAGAGGTTCTCCCATCTAACACCACCTCCTGGGAAGGTGGGGACGGGCAGAACCCCCGGGGCTCTCTGCTCTCTGCAAACTGATTGACTGTCTTCCAGAAATATCTTCGAAAATCTTCCCTGGGAAGCCAGCTGCTGCGGGAGAGCCAAAGGTGACTCTGGCCTCCAGAAGCTGATGTCCAGAAGGAAGTGCAAAGACAGAACTAACAATCCACGAGTTAAGTAGTGAAAGAAACCAATAAACTAGTATCTGAAGATAGATATGATATTGAATACAGAGGGTATCAACAACAATAATAATACTACCTTGAATGTTCTCTGTGCTAAATAAACGATGCATGTATGTATGTGGTGTTTGTAAGTGTGCATATGTTTTATATATGAATGTGTGTTGCATATAAATACATATGTGTACAATACATATGTGTATATGTATATGTATATATGTACTTAGTCTTCTTGACTACACTACAAATTGTTTATGTTAGTACCTGAGGACGTGGGGACTAGGGAGAACTTTTCCCACAGCATTTAGGTAATAAGTAAATCAAGAAGATATCCCCAGACCCAGCTCTGTCAGACTCCAGAACACATATTTTTAATCCCTTCAGTATTGCCTTCTACTAGTAGAATAAATGCAACAAGGCTTTTAAAAAATGGCTAGAGGCTGCAGTGAAGTGTGGAAATCATGAGGCTGAATTGGACAAGTCCTTGCACAATGGGTAGGTTCAAGATGGAAGGCAGCAGGAGGCCTGGCATTATGATGGATTAAATAGTGTGAACAAATAAGCCCAGACAGTAGTGGGGGGTGGGCAATGGGAAGATTTTGATTAAAGGATGATCTTAAGGTTGAGATTTCATCCTGAGGACATTGGGAGTCACGGAATATTCTTGAGTAAGACACATAGCACAATATTCTTCCCTAATAGGAAATTGTCTCCTGAAGGCTTCTTTTAAATGTGCTCATCTATTGTGGTTGTGTTAAAAATAAACACACAGAGAAAGAGTCCTTACATTTTAAGAGCGTACATTGAAAGCTTTAAGAAAGAAATGGTGCAATGTTTAGTGTTTCTTTAAAAAATTCACTGTGTGTTGAAGAGATAAGGGGGTGGAAGTGAAAATGAACTTGACCACCTGTTGGAAATTGTTAAAACTGATCCATGTGTACATAGATGTTCCCAGGACCATTGTCTGCATTTTTACATATTTTTTCAAATCTCTATAACAATACATTAAATAAGAATCATTATCAATTTAAGTAGTACTTTAAATGGTGACTGTAACATAAAATAGAAAATAAAAAATCTGTGATTTTTTGATAGTCACTGTGAAATAAAACATCAATAATTTTTTAAATGTGAGTGTGGTATCAGGATCAGTACCCAAGTCATTTCCCATGTTATTATTAACTTAGAAAAGTGCATCTGATAATAGCATTATTTTACACACATATAATCCTTTGTTACAAAGCATTCCACAAGCATCATTTCATTGGTCTTCATAGGAGGTCTGAGAGGAACTGGGATGCTTGGCATTTGCTGATAAACTTCCAGTAGAAACTGTTAAATATCTTAACTTTGACTTCTGAATTTCTCATAGCAGCTGAAAATTTAGAAGAAATAGACAGTAATGACAAAATAATGGTGATTGCTGTTGATGTTGAAGGAAGCTCAATGTTGGTTCACAACCTCAAGAGTTCCCTAGATAAAATTCTACACTGGTACCCCAACATGGAGAGAAAAGACAGACCAAAGAAAGAAGTAGGTCACTCTAGATTGGCAGGTGACAGTTTCAATAAGCAAGGGAGCTTCCATACAAGACCTGTCTTGGGCAACCACAAGAGGAGTATGTCTTCACACCTGCCCACCAGAATCTTCAAATTTTGTATAGATACCTGAACAAGGTTTAGTCATGTACACCATCCACATTATCCAACAACACACAGCTCTCTCAAGACTGTGTGTATGGGAATAGTGGGTGGAACATACATTCCAAAGACTGAGGAGTGGGGTGAGGAGCCTCCAACATCCTCTCAATGACTTTCTCCAACATGCAAAGACCCAAACACATTAGCAAAGTTCTAGAAATAACGATCCCAGCCTCTATTAGAAATAACAATCTCAGCCTCTACTTCCGTAGAGGGCCTCTACAGAAGGCCCTCAATAAATACTTGTTAATGAGTAAATGATCCATTTCCATAACCACATATGGTAAAAATAACCATCTACGGGGATCTAAAATGCAGCACCACCTAGATACCTATATTACACATTAGCCAGGTGTCTGTGAAGAGTACACTTTTATCCCTTTCTAGTAATTTCAAAAACGTTATGTATTTTATTCTTATCTTGTCTTGCCCATTCAGACTGAGGAAGAAGCTGAGGAGTGGGGCAGGCAATAAGCCCAGGCAGCTTGGTGGGTAAAAAGTCACTGAGAATTATAAAGTTGAAAACTTCTCTTTACCTTATATACTTTCTACTAGTTTACGCTACTTTCTTCTTTCTGTGTCCAGACCCATTTTCTAATGGGACTTAAGCCTAATAAGAGGTAGTGTAATATACTCAAAAGAATAATAATTTTAATTCCTTAAACTGAATATTGATGCCAACAATTTTGTCCTTGGGCAAGTATATCTGCATTTAATGTTTCTAATTTTACACTGAGTGAAAACCTTGTCCACTTCAAATAGTATATCAGGGCTACCACTACACTTGAATGATATGAGTTAATACCTCAAAGGTTTGTTATGTGTGGAGCTGGTATGGATCTACCAAGTCAGTCTCAAGAACAAAACAAATGAAGCTCTAGTAGTAGAACTGGGGCACCATGTTTGATTTTCTAGGCCAGGGTACCTTATTAAGTGCCATTTTATTCATATGTTTCAACCTGTTCCACCCAGTTATAAGGCTGGTAGGCTAGGAAGGCCTCTGTGGGATAAGAAGTCAACATTAAAACCCAGCTTGGTCATTAAGCTGTCCAATTGGCATATTTGCTGGCTTCTTTTCATGCACTGTCAATCATTATTTTGGTGTTTTAGAGTTTTGACCATTAGGCTATTAAATACTTTGAGTTCCATTTCGCCTTCTCTATAAAAACGGTATGATATTGATGCCTGGTCAGTATTATGTCAGCATGAATAATGCAGTAAAAGTAATAACAATCATATAATGGTCATATTTGAGATGACAGTCACTTATCATGGTGTAATTAACGTATTCTATCTTCATCATTTAACATGGGCCTCCTGTCTTGTTTCATGTAGATGGTTGTTTATGTGGGCACCCAGTTGCTGACAGTATCTGGCCTTCCGCAGCTGAAGAGAGAGGTGAGAAAGAGAACCATTCAGCTAACATATTTCTAATGTTTTCTCTCCTCCCTTCAGTTTCTGGAACTCTATGCCTTGAAATAGGGGTGATCACAGAATATGCAACAACAGATTCCACAAACTATGATTGATGGCCCAGGACAAATGTGTTACATGCCAGACACATTCCCACATCATGCATGCAATGTGTAATGAGATTCCTATTTTGCAAGAAAGGTGCTCAGGCTTGGGAGGGACATACCGCAAGATCCCGAACCAGGAAGTGGCAGAACCAGTGCTGACTTGGGTTCACTCCATGTGCATACCCATTTCCCATTCCACCGTGTTCCCTTGATGATAAGAGGCCAGCAAAGAGAGAGAGGGAGAGAGAGAGAGAGAGAGAGAGAGAGAAACAGGCTTTATAACTAACTGATACTAAATCATCACTACACTTGGAACCTTAAATTAATTTACAGTTTATTGTGCAAAATTCAAAGACAAGCGATAGCAATACTTTTTTTAAGACACAAAACACCGAGAAGGTTGCTTAATATAGCAGCATGGCTTTCTAGGGAAATATATCCCAGCCCTCTCATGGGTGCTCAGAGCACCCTCCAGAGAGAACCACCCTCTGCACAGAGCTCCAGATCTGGGGGACGCTTCATCACCCCTGCCATGAGGAGCTCGCCTCTACTTTGGAAAGAACTGGTGAGCAGCCACACTGATGGACTCCATCCTCCTCACCCTCATCCTGCCCTGCTTGCTGCCTCCTGTTCGATGCGTGCATATTGCATGAGTAAGCTCACCTGCCAATGTAATGGGCCTGCTGAGATGATGACGCAGGAAGAAATAGCACTGTTTGTTTCAGAACTTTTTTCCTGTTTCCATTTTCGATTAAGCACTGGCTTTGGGTATCAAAATGAATATAGTTTCCTTGGCAGCAGATATATATAGCAACTGCTAATGAGGCCACCACAGTGAGTTTTCCTTCTGGGGAGATAATGTGGGAATGAGCAAGACTTACGCTGCTTCTCGAGTGAATCTGTTGCCCAAATGTGTCCTCTTTACTCTCCAATTTAGAGATTTGTGGAACAGCGCTGCTCTACCAGCAAAGCCTTAGCTGTTGAACATCTTAGGGGAAGATCTCTGTTGGTGGAGAAAATATACTGACACTGACTGGGTCAGGGGCATAGAGAGACCAACTGAGGAGTGGACAGAGTCACTGGAATATCTCAAAGCCAAAGGGGCTTGTTCAATGCTAGTATGCATTGGACCTTCACCCACACTCAAGCAAATACCACACACTCTGTATGTTTGAGTGTGTGCGTGTGCTTGGCAGGGAACACGTGCAATGACCAAGTGGGTAATGGGATGACAGGAGAGACCAACCACATCATTCAGAACATCTGTTCTTTTAGGGGAATGTCAAGTTGGAGGCAGGGGAGGTAATTAGAGGTATAAGAAGGAAGGTTCTTAGTTGTAACACATATAAACTAGCTTCTACAGTCTAAGAAATATATTAAAGAATATTGAATAGCTCACAGAGTCTCCAGGCTATGCAGTCCAGAAGAAGGTCCAAAACCATATCACAGAACTGGCCCCAAGGAGTAAAACTGGCTCCTCTTCCAGGCACAGATACTGTGGAAGCCAGCCCTGGATGCTGCCGCTAGAACTTTAGCTCCCGCTGCCCCTGGAAACCAGGTGTGGCAGCCCTACCATTTCCTAAAAGGATTCCACATGGGGTCTACTTGTTTAAATTACTGTCTTCTGATTCACAGTCCACCCCCTTGAGTCTAATCCATAGGCCTGAGTATGCCTCAGCTGCAAAGCAGGCTGGGGAATTGAGTACCTTGCTCTCAGCAAGAGTGAAAGGTAGGAAATAAGTTGCCTCAACTTAAAGAGAGTGTTAAAGTTGCTAGAAGGCCTCAAAATTAGCAAACCCGTTTTAATAGGAATCTGTGCAACAGAAATTGCAAGCAGAGAATGGGATTAAAAGGAACTAGGTGACAAGTTAACCCTACAGGACTGAAATGAACGAACAGGGAACTAACGGGGCACCAGGGACTATGATTAGATGTCACATAAGACAGATTGATGACTGATTTGGGGGATCAAGGAGGCTGCTGGGTCATGTTACAAGTGTTGAGAGGTGCTGGGAAATATGCTAGGAGCAGCTAGCTAATTAAGGTTCTGCTCCAAAGGGTATTAAATCCCTTCTTGATTTAGGAACAGTGGTTTTGCTTTGGTTTTGTAAAGTTTTGCTCTGGCTTTCATAGGAGCTAACAGGAACTGACAGACCCTGTATTCATGTTTTCTACAAAGTTATTGTGCATATGCAAAGTGCAAGGTATGCGGACTAGGTACTAGGGATATAGACAGGAGCAAATACCATCCCTAACTTTGGCATACTTAAAATCTATGGAGAGCCGATACAAAGTAGTGGGACACGTTAAGATTGACTGGGAAGGCTTTATGGAGAAGCCACTGCTATTTTTTGTTCAATCTTTCTTTCCATCATAAGTTTTATCCCAGTTGGAACTAATATGTTGATTTGAGTATTTACTTGTTTAAAGAGCTCTTCCTCCCACTGAATGTCATGGAAACGAAGGCATAGGTTTCTGTTTATCACTCTATATCCTCTGACTAGTATAAAAGGGATGCAATATAAATGTTTTTAATGAGTGAATTAATGGATTAGGGTGAATTGGGAACTGAGCCTTCCCAAATGAGTGTTCCTAGGTAGAGACTAGATAATGGACAGAGAAAATTATAGAAAGAGGGGCCAGTATTACTAAGGGCATGGGAGTGAAAAAACAGGTAGGTAAAGGCCAGAATCTGTAAATTACTTGGTACTGTTGAAATAGAAAGATTGAGCCCAGTGAAGATGACTGATAAGGTTGGAAGTCAGTAGAGGTCAGGCATGAAAGGACTTTGCATGAGTTTCCTAATTTTCTGAATTCTGTCTGAATTTTCTCATAGTTTCCGTGGGTTAAGAATCCAGACATGGCTTAGTTGATAGCTCTACTCAAGGTCTCACAAAGCTGCAATCAAGGTATCTACTAGGGTTGGGGACCCATCTGAGTCTTGGGTCCTCTTCCAAGCATACATGGTTATTGGCAAAATTCACCTCCTGCCAGCTGTAAAACTCATGATGGCTTGCTTCTTTAAGGCCAGCAAAAGAATCTCTCTCATCAGGAAAGGCCAGCTCCTCTTTTAAGTACTTTTTCACCTGATTAAGCCTGGCCCACCCAGTATAATTTCCCATTGGCTCGTAGTACACTTTAAATATAGGGTAATATCCATCACATCCATAGGTCCCAGGCATAGTCAAGGGGTAGGAATTATACAGGCCAAGTGCATCAGGCCCATAAGAGGGCCTGGAGAGGCCCTCTCATAATTCTACCTACCACATTATTGAACCTTATATGAAGGAGCTTGACATCTGTCCTGAGTGATGGGGATTTGTTGAAAGGTTATAAGAAACAGAACAATGAGAGCATATTGCTTTCTCTGTGAATCACCCTGGCAGCAATGTGGATGATAGATTTTAGAGGGCCTGCGGTTTAGTAGCCTAGATACCAGACCAGGCAAAGATCTAAGTTAAAGGTGATGATGGGGGAGTAGGAGTGAATGGTGCTACTGCCCTGCTGTCATTCAGATCAAAAACCTAGGCCTCCTTCCTGATTTCTCTATCTGACTTGCATTCCATAGCCAGTGTATCGGCAAGCCATAGCAACAATAACTCCTTAATACCCTGAGACCATGTAACTTCTCTCCAGAGCTCTCACCTAGCCCAAGCCACCATCATCTCTATCGTTCATTCTTCCTGTCTTTTAAAATATAATTTAGATTGACACTACTATCCTTCCCAGGTGGCTTCATGGCTTCTCATTGCTTTTAAAATAAATCAAAACTCTTTATCATAGTTCACTGGGACCATTTCTCTGCTTATCTTTCAGTCATATTGTTAGGCTCTGAAACTGTAATCCCACCATGCTCCAGACAAAGCGCTTTCGCTCTGTCTCAGACAGGTAGACTATGCATTATTCCAGGGCCTTTGCACCTGCCGTCCCTCCAGCTTGGATGGCTCTTCCTCCAGGAATGGCTCTTTCATATCATACAGGTCTCAAATGTTATTCTGTCAGGGAGGACAGAGAGGTCACTGTCACTCATAATTCTTTATCTTATAATCTTCATAGGTATCTCTATATGTACTAATCTTGTTTATTTATCAGTTGCCTTTTCCATTAAATAGAAATTCCAAGAGAACATCACCCTTTTCATTCAGTATCTCGACTGTACAGATATGTGGCCGATACATATCAAACTATTTAAGTCGGATTTATTAAACCAGCATATGCATTTGAGGAAAACTTTAAATTATTTTGACTTGATGATTAACTGAATGTGACTGGCAATGGGAGTAAAACACAAAAGAATGTTGGCTTTTTATTTGGGTTCTGAGATTAAAGAGTAGTAGGACAGGAGTGGGATTTGGACAGGAAATAAGGGGCACATACTAGAAATAGAAAGACAATGGATAAGATGTAAGAACACCTTTATGAAGCTTTAAAAAGCAAACTGATCATCACTATTTTATGATGCAGTGACCAGACTACAACAGACATTCTATTTAACATGAAAAATCTGCTGCTGTCTGTAGGGACAGGGGCTTCTTTGTCATCTTCAAGATCAAGTTGAAGGCTGGACAAACTTTTCAGGATCAAAGTAAAGGCTGCGCAAACTTCAAGTATCCCAAGTAGTAGCCACTTAATTAAATAATCACACAGGGTATGAATATTCCGTGAGAGCAGAAGAGTGCAGAACCTGGCATTAGAAGAGATCCCTCTGTCTGTAAGAACAAACACCTTTAAACCATTCTCATTGGTTTGACAAAAGGGATCTGACTATCCAGAGATTGTGGGGTGATTCCCGTTCTTGCTCAGGGTGGGTAGATATTTTATCTAAAATTTTCATGCATGGCATGTTTTGTTCCAAATGTTTTTCTTGCCTTTTTGAAAGTCCACGTTTATTTAAAGGAAAATCTAATCTGTCTGTGCCTGATGTTTTTCCATTTAGCTCAGCCAATTTTTTTTTTTTTAGCTAAGAATTACATGCTGATCAAGTGATGGTGTTACTTGTCAGAAGTGAAAGTCACACTTACCCAGAGAAAATCTCCTGATCCCAACAAAAAGCATGAATTCTGTGTGAGGTCCTATTCCAGGGGTCTGCCCTGGTTATAAGCTTAAGAGAAGTGAAACAGTGTTGCTTTTTGTACTACAGGCTCACACTGAAAATGAGACAGCCCTGGGGAAAGTTTAATCCTAGCATGGGACTCTGTCTTCTTTCCTGGTCCACCATCCCTTTGGCAGTGAGTCCCTACAACTTTGTGCACTTGAACTTTTCTTCCTGGGTGAGTACCACCAATCTACTGACTTCCTGGGGTAGGGAGAGATGAAGTGAAAATGAGAAAGAGAAGGATTTAGCAGAGCGTTTGGGTCAGATCAC
>PVKM010006538.1:0-43948 GCA_004027735.1 Carollia perspicillata | reverse complement strand
GGGTCCCCCCTTGTGACTTTTTGGGGATAGTGCTTTTTTTGACTTATTTTAAGGAATCTTTGCATACTCTACAGGTCATAAATATGTTATCCTATATCGTTTGCTGCAAGTTGTACTGTGTTGCCTTCCATGGTTAGAGCTGCAGTCCACCTGGAACTGGTTTTGGGGTGTGAGTGTGAGATGCAGTGACGAGCGAGAGTCAGTGTTTCTCCTTATGGAATCTGCGTGACGCAGTACTAGTTGTATAGGAGTCAATATTTTAAAAGCTCCTCAGGGGATTCTAATAAGCAGCCCACCATTTTCCTAAAATCCTCCCAGATACCTCTCTTCTTTCTCCTCGGGCATCTGGCCCTGTTAATTCTGTCCTCCGAAGGACCCCACGATCCCTCTCTTTCCTTAGAACTCATCTACTACAGTGTTCTCGTAACTGGTCTGCCTGTCTCCAGTGTCTTCATACTTTGCGAAAGCCCCTTCCCACTTTCCCTATATTGCTAATAGGAATATTTTCCCAAACCTCAATGTGGTTTAATTTGCATTAAAACTCTTTTAAAGGTCTCGATCTTAAATAACTCTGTCCAAAACCTTTGTTGGGAATTATCTACAAAACAGAACCAAAGCTCCTAAGGAGGCCCATGACACTGAAGGCCCTTCACAACCTGGTTCCAACTTTGTGCTGTCTTCACCTAAGTCACAGACATTTTGACATCTCCTAATACACCAGGCACTTCCATGTGCCTTTCTCTTGGTCTCAGGTGCCTAGAATGTCCTTTCCCATCACCCCGCCTTTACAGTTCACTCTTGAGCACAGCTCCCATGTCACCTGCTTCATGAGCCTCGCCAGCCCTACTCTTCTAGGCAGAATGCATTGCTCTTTCCCGTGACGCAGATGCATTATAACCTTGTCCACGATACGGCCTGTGTGTGCCCCCCGTCTCAGTGAGTGGAGGGCTTTCTGACTCTTCAGCTAGACGGGAAGCTCACCGAGAACAGAGGCCGGCCCTTGCATCTCTCAGAATCTCCCTAGGATAGTCCCTTTCACATAATAGGCACTTAATAAATACTTGTTATGTTCATTTTATCACATAAAAAACTTTAAAAAGTAGATATTTGGTAGAAATCAATTCAATCAGGCAGTACAAATTCAGAATTTTTCTGTATGGGGAGGGGATACCTTATCGTTTCCATTGTAACTTATTTATTGATTCTTACTAGTTTGATCTTTCTTATCCATCTATCTAGGGTTCATAATTCAGCTTAAGAACCCGTTTTTGTTGGGGAAAATGAGAGCCTATTTCCTGATTATGGGAGATTGTGTGATAAGTTTCTTGTTGTTTTCACACAAAGCAGTTTCTCATGGCATCATTTGGACATGAATTGCTGCTAAAGAGTCAAGTCTGTGTAAGGGCTGTGAGCAGGCCAGATTGCCATCAGCATGGCCTGATCATGCTGTCAGAGCACAGAGTTAGAGTGTAATTAGATTTTATCAGCAGCCTTGAGCTCCGTTTCAGAGCACAAGAGGAGGTCATTGTGCCTTTAAACAGGGAAGTCTTTTTCCAAGAATTTGAAAAAATGATTATGCAGAAGAATTTTATAAAAAATTTAAGCTTTTATATGAAAATTTTCAGCCCACAATTAATAATTAAGTACCTACTGTACACTTGGCCCTATGCTAGAATTCAATAGGATGCAGTTTCACAACTTGTAGCAGGAAACAGACATGCAGAAAAGAGAGAAATAAATTATTACGTGAGATATGATCAATATATGTATAGGGCACAGTGGAGACATAAAATGAGGGAAGGGGTCACTTACACTTCAGTGCAGTAGAGGTAAAGGGCGACTGGGAAAGACTGTAGCAGAGGCACGCCTGGTGTTGTGTGGGGCAGGCAGAGGGAAGGCCGTTCCAAGAAGGACCGTTCTAGCAACTTCAGGAAGTTGCCAAAAGTTTCCTGTGGCTGAAGGCCAGGGTATGCTTTCTTTGAGACATCTTGTGTCTTAGAAGAATCACTCTAAAGAAGAGAACATGGAAGGATTTTAAGAACTTTCCAACTGTCTCTTTTTTCTCAACTTTTTATGTATGGAGAGCCTGAGCCTCAGAGTTGCTTAACTCATAGAAAATCACACAGCGAACTTGCTGGCATGTCTGGCACTCACAGAAATAACTCAGATTTATTGAATATTTATCACATTATGCCATTTAATCCTTATATCAACCTTACCCAGTGAGGGGGAGGTACCATTTTACAGATGAGGTGACTGAGCTCCAAAATCACCCAGCAAGGAGTAGAGCTGGGATTTGGACTCACGCAGTCTGTCTCCAGAGTCTGTGTCTTAGTCCCATTTTGTTAGACTGGTTCTCCTTTCCACAATTCTTTCTGCAATAAGCAGCTAACTCCTACATACAGTTATTCTCTCTTATGTATATCCTGAAAGCATAGATTTGCAGAATTAAAATATTTACACTGTATTGACTCACTTCAGGACTCTGTGATGGATAGATCATAATTTTTTTGTCAGTTAAAATATTAGACCATCAAACTATCAGTCAGGGTTTAATCAGGGCCACAAAGCCGTTGTGTATATTATGAAGTGAAGTTTATTGTAGGAATTAGAATTTGTACAGTTGTGGGAAGATCTGGGTAAACAGAGGCAAACCCCGGCCCCCAGTAAACTGGAGCTGAAGAACCAGAGACAGGGTGCCGACCAGTCCGGACCCAGGCAAATGCACTTAGGAGTCTGGGAAGTAGGCAGTTTCCACTGCTAGAACAGGACTGCGAAGGGCACTGGTGGGAATGGTGTGACAGGTTGTTGGCTCTTCAAGGTTGCTCTCACAGGACCAGCCACTGGTGTTCTAGGACAGCTTTGGGGCTCGGTTGTCTGCCACCAAGAAATGTGATTCCCAAGGCAAGAGGTTATTGAAAAAGGAATTTAATTAAGGGTTATACAGGTTTAGAATAATGACAAGTTTCTGCTGTTAAGTCCCACTCCCTTTAAAAAACACCCCAAAACCAATAGCCCTGCCTCCCTCTGCCCTGCCAGACCAGTTTCAGAATCCACCACTGAGAAATACCATCTTTCAGAAAAACAGAAGTCTGTAGCACAACATTCCCAATCACAGTCCAGCTCCAAGCATCTCTCACGTGTCTGTGAGTGAGAGATGCTTGTCCAGTCAGGTCCCCACAGTTCCCCAGCTCTGTCCCCATCTTCTCCTGACATCCAGGCAGGCTTCCAGACCTCACTGCAGCCCCCTCAGACACCATGTTACTTGGCCCACTCTAATTTAAATGGTAGGCTCAGAACTTCCTGCGTGGATGAACATCCAGCTCTTCTATGGTGTGTTAGTGTCTGCCATTTTTGTCAGCTCCCCAGTGACTTTGACCCTCTTTTGGCTGCCACCTTCAGTCAGGGCAAGAGTTCCCAACCACACACAGGCATCTGGGACAGGCATCTGCCCCCACAGCTCCTGCAGACGCAGTATGAGCTCCCCATCTCACCCCGTACCCCTGGCCCTCTATGTCACGGGTCACTCTGCTGCTGCACACAGGTTCTCCCAGTCAAGTACACCATTTGCAGCTTCTTCAGCTCCTTCTGGGCTGTTAATCTGCCTTTATTATGCAATGTGCCTTAAATGCTATACTTTCTGCTTTTTGGGCATTCTTCACCCCAAACCCTGTGCTTTTTTCCAGGATTTGGTTTTTTTTTTTCATATTTTCAGGGGACCCATGCTCTGTACCCTGTTATATTACTACCTTTGAAAGTTTGCAGCCAAAGGTCTGTGGTGGGCCTGGGATTATAGTTGGTCAGCAGAATCAGCATTTGAGAAGAACTGGACATGGAGTAGGCCTAAACCAGGGCGGATGAAACCCAGATGCAGATGAAACCTCTGCATCTGTCTCTCACCTCTTCTAACCAGTGTTAAGGCTGCTGCCTCAGCCTTACCTCCCACATTTGCACAGCCTCACTTTGGACCAACTCTAACTGGGGACGTACAGGGAAGGGATTCTGGGAAATGTAGTTGACAGTGGCAGACTCCAACACAGATAGCTGCTCACAGAAAAGAGAACATGGAAGGGGAGAAAGGAGTGCCTTCTCCTCTCTCCAGTACCTATTGTATGTATGTGGTAGTAACTCTTTTTCCTCTTTGTCATTGAATACCAGCAACAAACTTGTGAATGAAGTGTTTTTTTAGAGATACACAGCTAAAAAGATTTAGAGCCTGAGTTTTTTTACCTATGTTTGTGTAAGCCCGAAGCTGACATTTATTTTAACACACTATGCTGCTTTCCACGAAAGACGAGACCAGTTTTCCTGTTTATTCATTTGGATTCAGAGATACACATTTTAAAAACTAAGATTTAGCAGGAGTGCTGAGTTTTCAGCTCTCCTAGCTCCTTATCACATTAGATAAGCAGCCTGAGGAGCGAGAGTGGTGACTCACCCAGACTCCACCTCCAGCTCCCAGGGAAAGGAGTGCGTGGCAGGGCACGCAGAGCTGTTTTACTCTCTGCGGAGCTTTGACTCCCTTAGGCTGTGCCCAGAATTGGAAAGCTCATCAGGAAGTATCTTCTAGAGTTGGAAGATGATTCCACTTTGAGGCTTGGCTGCTGCTGTTTGTCTCTCTTAAAAGATAACATTAACTTTGAAGCCAAACAAACAGAACTACCACTTATAGCAGAAGAAAAAACATTGGGAGCCCGTCTTTAGAATAGATTAGCCTTTTATGATCATACTAATTTTACTTTCTGCTCTTTAAATTACCTGATACATTTCCTTCCAGGAATTAACTAGATGTGGACTCATCAAGCCCTTTCCTTTGATGGTGTTTTCTGATAACATTTCACCTGTTAATCCTCATTAACGTCTCTCTCCCCAGCCAATTCTCTTTATACCAGTGAACATATTTTAGGTAGGGCTTCTTGGTTGAAAGGCCCTCGAGGTTAGAGCAATGCTCAGATTGATGAGTAGTGTTTTTCCAGTTTAGCTACTAAGTTAGGTGTACTGGGGGAAAAGAAAATGGGAAATATTTTAAATTTAGTTTTTATAATAGAAAGAATACATGTCTATATTATTGAAAATCATATAGTTTTACAAAGCTTTTTATGGTAATAATAATTTTGTTTTTCATTTTTTAACTTCTTGTGTATACTTCGCTAATTCTTCCAAATTCTCTGCCACACATGTGTATTTTCTCTCAAAATGCTGAAGATTGTCAGGTGTTCATCATCTTTGAGGTACCTAATGCTACGTTCTGGATTGATTGCTGTCTTAATTTGGGTTCCTCCAGAATCAGACCATAAAGCAAGGATTTGAGTACAAGTAGTTGATTTGGGAGGTGATTCCAGGAAACCCTGTTGGAGAAGCAGGGAAGGAGAGGAGGTGATAAACGAGGTATTGTAAAGCAAGGTACAGTGGTGGACAACTGAAGCATGATCCCTCTGGGGACATGAGGAGTTTATCACTCCCCTGTAGCTCATGGCCCTACGAGATGCACATCCTTGGTTGTGTGTGGTGTCTGTCCGCTACAGTCAGTGGGCCTCAGTGCCTGATGCACTATGACAGTGTTGATGTAATAGGGTGCAGCAAGAGTGTGGCCCCAAATAGGGATTTGGAATGGGGTCCAGAACTCAGGGTGTCTAGGAAATGTTAGAAAGAAATGTAAGATGTCCTCACCCCTTCCCCACCCCCAAAAGGTGTGAGTTGGAGGAAGGGACACATGGAGGAGGAACATGGAGAGCTGTTTTGTACAGCCACAGCTTTGCAGCTAACCTCAGGCAGTGTCATTTAACATATCTATAACCTTTAACTGGTTGCGTAGAGATGTTAAATAGCAGTGGCCATGCTTGGAGCCAGGGGAATGGAAGTCACTTCCACCCAAGACGTAACTGGGGTCAGGTCCCCCAGGTGACAGCGCCTGTGTGAGAGCTTGGAGATGATTGGCTCCATGCTATGGGGCCACACCTGCCCAGATCCATTGTGGCAGCCCAGTAAAGCTTGAAGGATATGGGAGTGCTGGCAAGTGTAGCCGATTGTGGGAGGAGTCAGAAATGGGGCTGCAGAGGAAGATTGGCTCGAGGATTTAAACCGAGACACGGCAGCCATTGAAGGGAGAGCCACGTGCTTCTGGCAGAGTGGCGACCCCCCACCCCCACAGCTTTGCTGAGAAGAACCATGCCGTTTTGGCCAGGGTGGGGACCCCTGCAGCTTTGGTAGAAGAGGACCACATGGCTTTGGGGTGTGGTCCCTTGGGCCATGTGGCCTGGGAAACAGGAGAAACTTTGCCTGGAAGAAGGGTGAAAGAACTCTTGCCAGTAGGCCATGAGAAGGTGCCACATGGCTTTGGATTAATTAGAGATCCTGCCTGGACAGCAACACAGCTGATGGTGCTGGCAACCTGAATCGTGGACGCCTACTTCTTTTCCTGAGTTACGATACCCCAAATTAGGGCAGGGGGAGAAGGAAGCACTGTAGGCATCTGTGGGTATCCAAAAGGACTTTAATATTTTAATGAAGACATTAGGTCACTACTTTAAGCCTGTATAGCTTTCAATAAACCTTTCCTTTCCTTCTCACAAATCTCTGGCATTGAGAGATGTCTTTCCTAAGGTAGTGGACAATTGAACCTAGTGGGGGGTCCTTTTGGTAATAGTATAGCATACCCCCCTTTGCCCTTGGCCCTGTTCTGTAACAGTTTTTACATCCCTGGGTGGGCCAATATTTTCCCTCTACCCTGGTCTGTTTTGTAACATTGAGATGTCCCTTTTCAACATGTTCACCTCTTTCCTTACACTGGGTCCCTTTTTCTAGATTCCTGCATGTCTCTCTCCTTGATTTACACCTTCATTTTGGTAGAATGTCTCTCCATTAGCTTGGGAAGAAAAATAAGACATGTATGTACATTTGAAGATATCACTATTATACTTTTATACTTCATTGATCGTCTGAATGTAGAATTACGGATGATTTTTCTCTAAGAAACATTGTTCCATTGTTTTCTGAGAAAATTTCTCATGTTCATGTTTTTCTTATATTCAGCGACCTTTTAGTTCTTGATATTTTATATGTAACCTATCTTTTTCCACTCTGGAAGTTTTCAGGAGTTTCTCTTTGTCCCAAGTTGGTTCTTAGTATAGACCCTTTTATCCATAGTGCCAAACATTCCATATATCCTTACTCTGGCAATGCACATTCATTAGTTCTGGGAAATTTTCTTGAACTTTTAAAAATAACTTCTCCTATTTCTGCTTTTTTCCTTACTTTTTTGGAACTTCCATTATTCAGCCTCTAGACCTAGACTGATGATGATATTATGCTTGCTTTCTGATTTTTTTATCTTTCTTTTTTTTAATTCTACTTTTGGGATTTGTTTCAACTTTATCATTTATGCTTCCATTGATTATTAAATTATATATTTTACTTATATTCATATTTAAACTTAAATTCTTTTAATTTTAAGCGTTTTTCACTCTCTTTTTTTGTTTTATGAATAAAAGTATGCTAGACACATGAGAATATTAATGCTAGTTATTTCATTCTCCCTAAATTGTTTGTTTCCTATAATTTCCTTGTTTTAGTTCTCTCATGTTAGAAGCTTTCCTCAAAATCTGGTAACCTGGCTGTCATTTCTCACTTAGGTGTAGGCCAGCAAAGCTGTCAGTGGAGGTTGATGGAACTTATTAACTGTGATGGCTTCATTCTGGGGTGATCACCCTGGGACTGTTGCCTTGGGTACTCGCAGCTGTGTCTCTAGGTCTCTCCTCTTGGATTGGTTGTACTCCACAGAAAGCAATCCTGTACCCACTGCCCAGGGGGTACAAACCTGGCTGCCAGGTCTCGGGTGTAAGTGGAGGAAGTGGACTCACAAGTCTTACCGTTCATATGTAGATCAGACCTAAAGCCCTGTTTTCCGTACAGAATCTCACCCTAAGCAGTGTCGGGTGTCTTCTCTTCTCTTAAAAAATTCTATTTGATGGGCACACCTTTTATTCAATGAAAGAAACAAATTTTCTGGTTCTCTGTTAACTTCAAAAAGCTCTCAGCCATGTGAGCCAAAGGATACGAACAGAGTCTCTTAGGCAAACCACTGCCATGATGAAACCGGAAAAGACACCAGTGTTTGGGCTGCCTGTCACTACCAAATCCAATAAAGAATGAGAGTAATTGAATCTTTATGGATGCTTTATTCAGATGGCTGGTGATCTGAGAAGACAGTGGGTTCGCACCCAAAAGAACCATCTTGTCTTTTCTTTCCAGGCCAACATTTTTATAGCAGGGAAATAAACAAGGTGAGGTGATGGGTTTTGAAATTCAGGAAGAATTAGGTGAAAAAAACTGCAGCATTCTTGTCCTGGGCAGTTAGCAGTTCCCACAGATGGGTGGTCATCTGTCTCTTCCTGAAACACGGTGGCCCGGATGCCTGCACTTGTCCCCAGGCGGTAATCTTTAGCAGTGTTCCAGGAGGTCGTCTGTTTTCCTAGGAGCCAGGATGGTTTTATCTATCTGTAGTTTCTGAAACAAAAAGCTTTAACATATACATTACTTACTAGGCTTCTGACTATTGACCTTAAACTAAAATTTTCCAACTTTCAAGACCCCTATCAATGATAGCATACTAGTTCCCAAGACACCCACTCATTCATTTCTTATTTTCTTCAGCAGATGTTGTTAAACGTCTGTGTGTGGGTCTTTATGCTACCATCTTTGGGAGACAGGGCAGTGTACCAGCACCCTGCCCTCGTGGGCCAGGGGAGAGACTGCTGTCAGGAAGCTTTTCTGCAGTAAACCCAAGGTGGGGGGGTTCGAATTATGCTGTGAGAAAGTAGAGGTGGGGGCACAGAGAGCTTGTAACAATTTGTAAGAAGAGTGAAGCTGTGGGGTTGGGGGAAAGTGAAAAGGAGAGAAGCCAGGTCCCTTTAGAAGAGAAGAGGAGGATCCTGGGAGGCACAACCGGCTTGGTGAAGCAATCCAGGCTGAGACCATATTATAGGAATTCTAGTATGTTAAATTTGTATTTTCAGGCTGACTGTCAGCTTCTTTAATGTACTGCTTTTAAAATCATTTAAAAATGATTGTGCTAATCTGTTTATTATGATGTCACCTATAAGTGGAACCTAATCAACAAAACAAACAAGCAAGCAAAATACAACCAGAGACATTGAAATAAAGAGCAAACTGACAATAACCAGAGGGAAGTAGGGAGGGGAATAAGGGGGAGCCATTAAGGAATGTGTATGAAGGACACATGGACAAAGCCAAAGGGGGTGGGTTTGAGGGTAGGGTGGGGGGGTGGGCGTGGTGGGGTGAAAATGTAAACAACTGTACTTGAACAACCATAAAAAATGATTATGCTAACACTTAAAAATTGTCAGTACTGAGGTCTGATGATTTTTTTGTTTCAGGACTGCAGAAGTTTTACTAATCCAGGATTCTTAATAGATATTAATGACTTTGTGAATGAATTTAAAAGCAGTCTCTGTAAGTGTGTGTCTTAGGTATTTTAGATGATTTGCAGAAATAAACTAATAGAATATGGTTTCCTGCCCCTTCCTATCAAACTGTAGAATATATTCAAGGTGTTCTTAAGTAATTAGTAGAAGAAGAAGGCTCTCTGTAATTGATCAACACTCAAAATGATGAATTTGAAATCAGCCAAAGTATGTTAAAACTAGCATAATTACTTCTGATAATTACTTACCAGAAGACAGCTCTGAGCAGAACCAAGATATAAGCACAGGCCAACAACCACTTTCGTAAAAGGAATCACTCCGTAGCGCAGAGTGTGATATGGTCAACACAAGATTTGAGGGGATGAACCATCATGTGTGGGTCATTATTCTTTCTTTCATCTCCACTTACCTCCTTTCCTTCTATTTATTTGGCTCTTCTTATTGTCTGCTGTTTGCTCGCTTCACTTTTATTTGTGCTGTTGTTACTCCCTCTCTGCATCCCCGGTACCGTGTGTGCGTTCACCATCACTGCGTTCACACGGTTGTCACCACTTTCACTCTCCTGTGAGCGCCTGGGTCTCAGATGTAGCTTATTGTAGAAAAGCTTTGAAAATACACTCTGATGATATACTCCTCTCAAAAATGTGTGATCATTTTCAATTTCATGTGGCATTTTCAATGTTTGAAGTTTAATGTGTATGATGCATTTTCTATGAGAAACAGTAAAGACAATGTGAATTTTATATTTTTTCCAGTTAACACCAGGCTTTGCCTAATGCTTTTAACCTAACTCCTGATGACTGTGTGATTCTATGCTTAAAGATACTTCCCTCCAGAATTTTTCTTCGCAGTGCGCACCTCCGTGGGCAAGGGTGATGCTCTACTTCTGTGACTCACTGTAATCCCCCTGAATGGCACTCAGTACACACAGTTCATTTTGATTGCTTTTGAAATAGACGCTACACTCGGTTCACTATAAGTTTTGCAAAGGCCGGGACAATAGCTGTTTTGTCCATTGTCATAGGCCTGGTGCAAGGTTGGGAGAGGGTCTTCTCCTGGCAACTCTCCTTATCACCAAGTCTCAACATTTGAAGCCTGAAGTTGAAATGAAATCCTATTTGAAACAGACATTCAAGACTCAATGTCAGCCACTGGATGCTGGAATTGTTTTTAGCTGTGATTTGTCTCAGGGCTTTCTATGCTAATGGGATCCTGGGCACAGTCCTAGGTTAATGTACCATTGCTAATACTTAACTTGAGGAACCTAGTAAGATAGCATCAAGTCAACTGGTTTACCAGTCTATTAGTAAACCAGTTTCTTCCACTAAAACTGTAATTGCTGTCTAGGCATCTTCTTTTTATAAAAATCAAAGCAGAAACAAAATTGAAATGCTGTTTTTGTGGCACAGAACTAATTTTCCGATGCAGTTATGTGCTAGAGAAGTGATTATTTTTAATGAATACAGTATTTCTGTTCTTTGTGAGTCTGTTTACTGTCAGAATTTTAGTTGAGAAAATATTTCTGTTTTATACATGGTGTAAGTGAAACATGGCATAAGGCCCAAACTATGAGAATTAATTAATTTTCTGCTTTAGTCCATGGACTCCTAGGCTTCACATACGAACTTAGAATTGTAATACTTAAAAATCACATAATCCAGTAGTCTTCAGAACACTTTCCATGGCCCCCCCCCCCCCCCAGCTCTACAGAGACACTGCCAGGACCACCACAGTGAAGAAAGGCTGGGGAAGGGCCCGGGAAGATGGGAAGACCGTGTGAGGAGGGGACGCTTACCCAGAAGAGCTTCACCTTTTCTTAGTTCCTCTTAAGATTTTGAGAGTCTGTTTACTGTCAGAATTTTAGTTGAGAAAATATTTCTGTTTTGTACATGGTGTAAGCAAAACATGGCATAAGGCCCCCAATGTGAGAATTAATTAATTTTAGTGATTAAGAAATGTATGTCTGTGTCTATGTCCATGTCTGTCTATGTCTGTGTCTGTGGGTCTGTGTCTGTGCCTGTGTCTATGTCTGTGTCTACGTGTTTGTGTCTATGTATGTGTATGTGTGTCTATGCCTGTGTCTGTGTATGTGTGTCTGTGTATGTGTGTGTCTGTCTGTGTCTATGCCTGTGTCTGTGTGTCTGTGTCTGTGTGTCTTTGTCCGTGTGTTTGTGTATATGTCTGTGTCTATGCCTGTGTCTGTGTCTGTGTGTCTGTGTCTGTGTCTATGTCTGATGCGGACACTGGCCCGCAGTGTCTGTGGCATCATGGATGAGATGTGAGACAAATTCACATGGACTACCGAGTCCTGTGGAGGGGAAGGGACAGCACGGCTACTCCCTCAAGGGGAGAGTGCCTTGGAGGGGCCTGGGCATTCTCTCAAGAGGAGAGCACCCCAACCCTTGCCTTGACAGGCTTTTACTGGGTTTCAGTTTGCACAGGAGTACAGGTAAAGTTCATTAATCATTGTTAGGCAGTAAGGATCAAACAATAGATAACATAGAAAGAACTACGCGAGGGCTTATTCTGAATCAGGGTCTGTTAGCTAATGGGCTACGAAACTTTGGGAAACAAACTCATTTCCTCCTCGGACCTTATCATGGACCCTTATCATTTAATTGAGAGCATTCTTAATAAAGCAGGTTTCACAGGATTTTATATATTCTTTCTTAGGCCTGATCGCCCTGGGGAACCCACCCTTTCCAGCATAGGGCTGCACTGCCCTTTGTCATCGTTTCAGGCTTAAGTCAGGCAGGGGAAGTAAGGCAGCCAAGAGATTAGGGGACTTCTCGTAGACAGAATGAGGACTGGGGCTATGTCAAAGCTGAGGTGCGAGGGTCCATCACTCCCTTTTGCTATAGCACCCCAAGTCCTTCCTTGGGGGCTCCCCATGATCATGCCTGTCTTAGGTCGTTCCTCCCTTGAGGAATCTTACCCATCATTGTCTAACTGATCAAGCATTGGGGGCCAGGCAGGGTGAAGTAAAAGGAGCAGAGGTGGTGTTCCTGCCAGGGAGATAACTTTGTCTCCTTAGTGGCTTATGGTCTGAAGGTTGCTCACTCAGCCTTAGCCATCAGGTGGGGGGGCGGGGGGTGGGGGATTGTTACAGCTCCTGAAACCAGGCAGGGCGGTTCCCAACACATGTCTGTGTCTGTGTCTGTGTCTGTGTATGTCTGTGTGTTTGTGTCTATCTATGTCTATATCTACCTGTGGACCAATTTCCTCATATTATAGATGAAGACACTGAAGCCAGGAAGGTGAATGTTCTGTAGCTGAGCTCATTTATACATGGGTTAAAGCCTAATTCTTCATCCAGCCCTGTTGCTGCTTTATTACATTGCCTACTTTGAAAACCTGTCTTCTTTTTGCCTTCAGCTTCCAGAGCTAAACTCAGCATGATCAACACCATGTCAAAAATCCGCGGCCAGGAGAAAGGGCCCGGCTATCCTCAGGCGGAAGCACTGCTCGCAGAGGCCATGCTCAAGTTTGGAAGAGAGCTTGGGGATGATTGCAACTTTGGTAATGAGTGCTTTCTCACATGTTAATTCTTTCATTTGACCATGGGGACTTTAGTGTAAGAAACTCTGTAGGAAATCATTCAAACCATTTTGTATTTTGATTCTCAGTTTTAGGTCTGTACACATGGGACAGAAATTTGTTTTATAGTTTTTTCACCAGTATTAGTGTGATTTGTTGTAAGAGTTTTACTTGTTTTCTGTTTCCCTGAAGAGATCCCAGTATGTGCAGTGGCCATTCAACATATCCAGGTGCCTGGACACTTGCTATTGCGTGTGTCTGGTGCTGGATACGGAGGCGGAGCAAATAGCCACATGAGTTAACACAGCGCCCCCTGAGCTTTCCCTTAGATCTCTGCTCTGTTTGTTTGTGGTACCAGATTCTACCAGCTCTGGTGAGACATGGTTCATTCCTTCACCCCTTCATCCTCTAACCTTCAGCTAAACACCTCCCATTTTCCTTCCCTTGTGATGTGAGGTCTTAGCAGATGGAAGTCCTTTTTGGATGTACCCTGCTCTCTTCCTGATAGTTGCTCCTGATAAATGTATTGGCCTTAAGCAGGAAAGCTGGTAATTACAAGAGAGGGCAGAGAGCTCTCCAAATTGCTTATTAAAGGACCAGCAGAATATAATGAGAGATACCAACCCCTTGGGGGCATTGAGTGTGTTGCCGGTGTGGACTCTTTTAGGCAGAAAGTATGCTGGTCTCTGAAAGCCGTCATCTCGGTTGTCTTCAGGAGACAGCGGTAATCCACAGGTTTTCTTCTGTGACAGGCCCTATCAATGCAAATGCATTTTACCCCTGTTCTTAACCACCCATGGGCTTCCCTCTCCCCTTGCAGGCCCAGCACTTGGCGAGGTGGGCGAGGCCATGCGGGAGCTCTCAGAGGTGAAAGACTCTTTGGACATGGAAGTGAAGCAGAACTTCATTGACCCCCTTCAGAACCTTCACGACAAAGACCTGCGGGAAATTCAGGTACCTGTGGCTAGTCCTTAGGGAAATGGGCAGTTCTAATTGTGCAGGTGTAGGCACCCTTTTCCTACAGAAAATACTTTTTAAGCTTACTGTGCATGGTGTCATCATTGGCAATGTGAGCTGCAAAACCATCCAGCAAACTACATGGAAAGAAGCCAGAAATGCAGCACTTTTGCTTCACTATTATGATCGTATCAGTCATGAATATTACATTTGACTTCTCCACATTGTTTTCAAGATTTCTTAAGGTTTTTATTTTCAAAAGGATATTTTTTCCATGGTAATACACAATTTTGTTATTTATTCTGTGGTTTTCTGGGCTGAATTCACCCTCTAAGATGCTTGTTGCACTAGTTGTTAGCTTAAATACATAGTTATTCTATCATTCTATAAAGATATATTTTTATATTTTCATAACAGTTGTTAGGATTAAGAAAGAATATGTAAATCTTCTCTTCCTAAAACACGTTGAACAGTTGAACTATTCCAGACAAAGCTCAACTAGCTTTACCTCTGACTCGGTGTGTAATGTTTGTTCATTCATTCCTTCAACAAATATTTGTTGAGGCTGTCTGAAATTTCATTTTCTTTATTGCGAAGTGGACTGCTGTTACTTGAAGTCTCCAAGATTTTTTTATTCTAGCTTAAATCTCCTTCAGCTCTACCACTTGTTCAAGGTTGCACAGTTAGTAAGGGGCAGACTCACTTTAAATCTAAAATGTAAATTCTGACTCCAGTGCACTGCCCTGTGGCTGACTACAAGTTCAAATGTGTTCAAATAATTCTCCTGCAAAGGAACAAGCATTTAGCATGTGTCAGAGCATGAGCATCCAAAGATCAGAGTGTGGACTGGAGGCAGGAGGGTGTGCAGTGGGAGGGGAGATCTAGGATGGTGGTCTCTTTTCTTCTCATTTCTTCACCATTCCCAACTCTGTTTTAATCTGCATCTTGGTCTTTCTAGACACACCCATGATCAAGGGAATTCCAGCACTTTTTCCTGCTTATTAGTAATGGGACAGCACAGCTTTTAGGAAAAATGTGCTTTGTAGCCTTGGGAAACTACTTTTTCACTTGGTCACTGAAGGTGCTAGGCA
The DNA here is from genome assembly GCA_004027735.1 of Carollia perspicillata. NCBI lineage: Eukaryota > Metazoa > Chordata > Mammalia > Chiroptera > Phyllostomidae > Carollia > Carollia perspicillata. The sequence continues at coordinate 28,920 of PVKM010006538.1, read as the reverse complement.
GAGGCTGGACAGATATGTGGTAGGGGCAGTGCAAGGAGGGGTTGAAGTGCTCTGTGGGGCCTTAGGTCTCATCTAAGGGCCCTTCTGAGTCAAGTTTTGTGACCTAGTGTGAAAAGGGAGACTTAAACTAATCAATGGTTCCCTGAAGGCTGCTTCAGTCAACTAGGATAAGTGTTAAGATTTAGATTTCTAGGTCCAGCCCTGGATATTCTAATTCAGATGATCAAGAATCCAATGTTTAAATAAGAAATTAATAATCAATAAGGCAATTCTAACAGATTAGATTACCTCATGGAGAAGTCCTTTCTACTGCTAATGCTCTGTGATTTGAAAATCAGGAATTCTATTCTTTCTTACTTCATTTCAAGGCAAGTGTTTTTTTTTTTTGGTTTTTTTTTTTGCCTTCTCAGTGAGATACCATTTCTTCTGAAGATGGGATTTGTGGACCCTGTGCTTTCCACATGTAGAGCGGGTGCTCACCTCCCACCTTCTCTCATGGAAGGAGAAGGCATGGTCCAGCTTGGCTTTGTCTCAGCAAGGGCAAAATAAGTCAATTGATAGATAGATAGGTAGCAAGTGAGCAAGCACTGGTATTTCTCACAATTTCTTTCCTGCTCTTAATTATTTTTAAAGGTGTTTCCCCACATTTTTAGCCTTTGGAACTGTTTGTCCCACTGTTGTGAGCTATTTTAGAACTGATGATGTGATATTTCAGAAATTAGCCTGTCTCCCTTTGGAAGCCAACAGGCATGGTAGGGAAGTGAGCTCTAAACTGGCCTTTCGCATGAGTCCTTTCAAAACATATTCCTGCCTTTGACTGTTTTAGCATCATCTAAAGAAGTTAGAGGGCCGACGCCTGGACTTCGATTATAAGAAGAAACGACAAGGCAAGATTCCCGATGAAGAGCTCCGTCAAGCTCTGGAGAAATTTGACGAGTCTAAAGAAATTGCGGAGTCGAGCATGTTCAACCTGCTGGAGATGGATGTGAGTGGCTCTCCTGGGGTTTTTAGTGTAATCTCGCCATCGAGGCTCGAGATGAATGTGCTAAAGGGTCGTGTCCTTAAAAACGTTAATATCTGATCTTGCCATGTGGGGAGAACTTCAGTAGATGGTTATTTCTTTAAATAATTTGAAATTATAAAGTAAATTACAAGAGGTAGAGTTTTTTTGTTGTATTTTTATAGTTTGATTAACTACATTTGTGTCTGCTAAAGATCTTACCAATAGCGAGGAGATAAAGAATGTTTCTGATAACCCGTGTGTCGGTCCAGTAGTTCAAAAAATATTCTTGAAATACGGAGCAGATTGGTCTCAGATTGTATAAGAATATCAGCTAAAATACATTCAGAAGAGAGTGTTGAACATAGGTTAAGATGTTCTGTATTTTGAAGTAAAGCTGACATTTTCTTTCAAAAGGTAATTTCAATTGGGATTGATGATCGTAGCATAGATACCACATCTGGGGCATAGAGGAGATAGTTTAAACGCTGCTTTCACATTTCCAGTGTACTACATTATTATTCATGGCTTTAGAAGTTACATTCCAACCATTCATGTCATGAAACCTGTTAACCAGCTTTCCTGTCCTTGCTCACCCCTACCTCTGGCCCGATCACTTGCTGACTAACTTTTTCCAAGATGTTTACAGGGCCTTTATGTACTTACCACTTAACCGCTTTGCCCTGACTGGTGGCAGGGGAGACGTGTTGATCATGCCCAGGCTTCCCCATCACCCAGAGACAGCCTAGGTTTGTGTGTATGTAAAACAACTTGTGTCCACCTGCCTACTGAAGGGGAGTGTTGTGGGCATGGGGAAGGGGATGACCTGAGTCATGGTGTTCCTCCCCTGAACCTAGGCCCAAACCCCACCCCAAACTCATGGGGCAGCATTGTCACTGTTCATCTGGATCCCAACTTGGGGTACAAAACGAAGAGTTACCAAGTATGCTTAGAATATTAGAGCTGGAGTGAAACCAGATGTCACTTGACCCAACCCCTTTACATTACCGATGAGGCTCGGAGAGGACAACAGATTTTCTATCATACCATCCTGCCTCCTGTGGGGCCCCATGTGAGATGTCAATAATCACATTTTTATTAGCAGCACTAATATTGACTTAACATGAAAAGTATAAAGAGCAATGAATCCTTTGGTCAATACATGTTTTTTTTTTCTCATAGGATATCAATAAAATAAGCCAAACCCTCCTCATAAGGTTGTAGCTAAGCATGAGACTGTTTGATGAGAGTTATATGATCTTCAGGAAGATTGTGAATAATGTTGCTCCTCTTTATAGTACTAGAGTTCCCAAGAGTAAGGAGGCTTTCTTATCCTTAATCGTTTTGGAACCTGTAAAATTATCTGTCATAGCCTGGCTCACCACATGGTCACGGGCATCACCAAGCAAGGGGCTGCGTGTCAGGGGCCGCTCAGTCGTACGTGCAGTGCAGTAGCAGCTGCTTCCTCTCAGTAGCTAAGGCATGACTCCCCCTCCCTCTGCAGATCGAACAGGTGAGCCAGCTCTCTGCGCTTGTCCAGGCCCAGCTGGAGTACCATAAGCAGGCCGTCCAGATCCTGCAGCAAGTCACTGTCAGACTGGAAGAAAGGTATTTACTGTCCCCTGCATTTTACACTTCCATTTTCTTGCTATAAAATGATGTGTAAAGAAATGGAAGTAATAGCAATAATACATTTGAAGAAAAACTTCTGCCAAAATTCCTGGTGATCATATACAGGTGCCATGTGGATCCTTTGTTTTTATTTTATTTTATCTTATACTTTGTTTTACCTTGCTGCACTGAATCTAATCTCATGCTTATGGGAGGTCAGTATATTATATATTGAACTCTATAATAATATCATAGATGAGATAGTTTAAAATATAATTATATTTTGGCTGCTACCGATGGGACACAAGTATCCACCAGTGATAATGGATACAGCTTACTGAGCAGCTCTTCTGTTTGGGTACTGAAGGCACATTCTCATGAATCACATCACAGCCCCATAGGCTAAGGATTGTTAGCCTCGTCTAACAGATGAGCAAACAGAGGCTCAGGGAGCTGAAGTAACTAGCTGAGGGTCACACGGTGGTCCAGATGGGGTTCATGGTCAAGCATAACCTATTCAAGAGCTTGTATCTTTTCACACCTTGTGTTTCTCTGAATGGCGACAGTCCATCAGGGAGGACTGTTTCTCATGCCTGCCCCACCTCCTCCAATGCATACGTAGCAGGGCTCTGGTGGTTTTCTTTGTGAATGGGGCTCCCTGGAGCTGGAGGGCAGCCTGCACTCCTCTATGCTGTGGCCCTGCACTAGATTATGTGTTACTTTATTTAGCCATATTAAGCAGAGTGATTTTGCTAATGTATGTATATCAAAGGGTCATGTCAGCAGCCTTGATTCTCAGCTCGTGGCCAGATTAGACACTCATAGCTGCTGAGACAGCCAAATACACAATGACTCCTCCAGCCGTCGTGCTGCGTGTGCTGTGGGAAACCCCCTCACCTGTCCCCATTGTTTCCACCTGGCCACCTCTCCCTGTCCTCACTGTCTTCCCCGACCAGGGCTTTGACTGGGTGTCTTCCTGCAGTGCACCCTGGTGGAAATGTGCGAAGCAGTCTGAAGCCTCTAGAAAGGTTTAAAACCATGCATGCCAACACACTAAAGAAATAAGTGTCTTTGAGACATCTGTTGAAAATGGTGTTCTTTCTTTTTTCTCTCTGAAATATGTGCAAAGTCACTATCCTTCAGCTCTCGCCATACCCTAAACTGTCCCCACCTTTGCGAATCTGTTCTACACTTTCTTTAGTGAATAACTGAAACTGGGGGGAGAACGTTCAGCCGTGCAGAATGCATTTATTGGCTGTACCTTTGCCCCTTCCTCCTGTTTTCCCTCGTTTCTCCCCCTCTTCCTGTACTGCTCTTAAAGCACACAGTTCCTCCCTCCCTCCCTTCTAACCTTCTCAAGCTCTGCATGGAATAACCTTCTTCTGCAAACAACCGTTCATCTAGAATGACTCCTGCTTATGTTTTACTTCCTCTCTTAAACCTTCTCCAACTTCCCCATGGACAGGTAGACCCTCACCCCACCCTTGTGTTCCCGTGGCGTTTTCCGAGTGTCTGTATAGCAGCATCCACTACCACGTGCGGTAATCAGTTATGTTCTGTCTGCCCTACAGACTGTAAGTTACTTGAGGGCAGAAACTGTGCCTCATTCATCTTTGTGATTTTGGCACCTAGCACAGTGCAGAGTGAGCTCTGAGTAAGCGAGGAGGCAGGGAGGGACTGGCAGAGAGGATGATGATGACAAGGGTGGCATGAGCACAGATGTCACCCAAAGCAGAGACAAACACACGTAAGAAAGCTGTGGCCCCTTTCCGATTTCCCCTGCTCCACAATGGCAGATCAGTGGGTGAGCATTTCCTAGATTTGGTTACTTTTCTTTTTGCTTCTAAATTGGCTACATACTCTCTCGCCCCCCTTTTCTTTTTCAACACAGAATAAGACAAGCTTCATCTCAGCCTAGAAGGGAATATCAGCCTAAACCGCGGATGAGCCTGGAGTTTGCAAGTGGAGACAGTACTCAGCCCAATGGAGGCCTCTCCCACACGAGCACTCCCAAACCCGCAGGTAAGGGACTGAGCCCTCCCTGCGGACCACACTACAGGGGCCTGGGCACATCCTGTTGGCACTTTTCTGGAAATTCTAGGAACATTCTAACCTGGCTGCATAAGAAATATACCGTCATATATTGCTTACAGGATGGTTTTGTCAGGTAGAAACTCTTTTAAAAGAACTCTTCCTTCTCTCATTGGTTGTTTCTTTTCCTCTTTTCCCTCTTCTCGCCTCTATAAAACTTTTACACCTTTTTTTTTTTTACTCTCCATCATTAGTTCTTAACCTAATCATCATCACATTTGATTTTGACTTCCCTTTGTGGTCATAAAATTGTCTTAACATGTGAGTCTGGTGCTAGGGTGGCATCTTCTTTCTGTTTCCCCTGCCTGGTCCAATGTGCATGAGAGTGAATGCCCTGGGCGGCGTGTGCCCCCAAGCACTTGCGTGTGACCCACAGGCAGCAGCTCCAGGAGCACACCGACTTGGATTTCCTGAGTCACAGGAGCGTGTGGAGAACATAGTGCTTGAGATATATTCAACTCTCACATCTGCTTAGCTGAAGAAGTAGAAACTGCCTTATACTGGATGTGGATTTTAAAGATATGCAGCTTCCTCCTGTTTTCCCTGGCTCCCCAGTGCTTGCTGTGTTACAGTAAGACACTTGTTATGAGACGCTTCCAGGAGACTCTGCAGGGAAAAGTGAGGTCTGTGATGACAGCTGGAGCTCTGTGCCTTCGTGTTCCCCTCCACTGCGCAGAGCCCGGGAGCGGGGGTCGGGGGGGGGGGTGGCAGAAGCAAACAGCAGTGGCTCTTAGGAGGTGGCTGGCCACGAGGGCTAGTCCTCTATGTTATGTGTAACTTGCTGCTTCCTACTCAGGAACCAACTGCATATTTTACTTTTCTTTCTGAGACTTGTTAGTTTTCTGCTTTCTTTAAGTAAGAAAACATACTACATTGTTTCCCTTCGAAGCTGTGTAGGTGGCATGGGAGCTGCATGTACTTGTCTGAGTTTATATGCAGATGTGTGTGTGTGCATATTAACACACTGGGTCCCTTTTTTCATTAACCTTTTATTACCAGTCACGCTCTTATAGAAGTATATGTGGGTTGAGGTGAAAATATCGTGTTTGATCATTTAGCCTAGGTCCTTTGTAAGATCTGCCTCCATCCTTTATTATTTCACTCAAGATGCAGTACATTTTTTGTATACCATGGCTCTGATGCATTCCTCATATTTATATATACAGTAGTTTACAAAGTGTAAATTATATAATTTTATATAATCTCATTTAATAGATATACTAGTACTGTGAAGTGAGTTTTTATACAAAAAAAAGAAAAAGAAGCTGAGAGTGAAGTGCCTTGTGCGAGGTCACACAGACTTAGAACTTGAACCCAGTGTTTTATATTGTTGCATTTTCATGACATTCTAGTAGTTTTCCAGAGGTTGGAGTCTTTACTTTTAAAAAGTGAGCATTGCACTGTTATTCTGAGGTTGCAAAACATCATCCATGTAATTAACTGTACTGTTTCACACATGCAGAGATTTTAAAGTGCTAATGTGGAAAGAATTCTGGCCACGTGGTGTCGTGAACTTAAATATCACTCAAACTCCTTACATCACTGGGTCTCCCGCTACTGGGCGTTGTCAGGAAGGAAAGCCTTGGTAAATTCTGTTGCACGATCTCCAGAAGAGCTGTGGCCATGTTTCATACTGGGAACGGAAACAGGAATGCCACCTCCTCCAGAAATCTGGGAAAGCGTCCGAAGCCTGTAGTGGGAGGTGCCGTGCAGCGCGGTGGGCACTGGGAGCAGGAGGAAGCCTCAGTGGAAAGAGGAGTGAGGGAGGAGCCAAGGGGACAGCAGTTGTGAGTTAAATTTCCCTTGTCTTTCTTTCTGTGTTCTTCTCTCCGGCCCTGACTCCCAGGTGCCCCAATGGACCAGCCCTGCTGCCGAGCTCTGTACGACTTTGAACCTGAAAATGAAGGGGAGCTGGGTTTTAAAGAGGGTGATATCATCACACTCACTAACCAGATTGACGAGAACTGGTACGAGGGGATGCTGCACGGTCAGTCAGGCTTCTTCCCCATCAACTATGTGGAGATCCTGGTTGCCCTGCCCCATTAGTATGTTATGCTGGCTGGCGCACCTCCTCTTGACCCAGATAGTTACGTTTAACCACTGCTTTGGTAATGCTGCTTACAACACATCCCAGATGCAGGCCGCAGTGGTCCAGGTCATCAAGCCCCATGGAGTACCTTTGGTTGACTTGTGTGATCCCACGAGAGTCACGGTGATGGATGGTATCTTCTCAGCCTGGTGGGCATGGCATGTGCTTTTTAAATACCATCCGAGACCAGCCAGCAGCCAGAGAACTGTTGTCCATCCAGTTCTCATGAGGCGGTGGTGGCTTCTTAGAGCAAAGACCATGAGCCACATACCAGAAAAAGCATCCTACCGAAGACATTATCTGTCACCCAGGGGCCACCTCCAGGTCTCAGGTTCTCCATTTAAACAGGAGAAAGTTTTTGCTTTCACATTGCCCCTCCCAAATATGTGAGTCACAAAATTGTTGAAGAAAGCCTCCCTCACCAGCAAATTGTCTTCTGGCCTGAAAGAGTCCTTTGATGCTATCAGTAGAAAAGTGTTGAGTGTGGATTCAAAGCCTTTTCTGACAGCGTTCACCATTGTTCCCCCTACGTATGCCGATTTCTGAGGTACAGCCAGCTTGCCTCCCTCCCTGCCATGAAAGCCGGAGGGGGACTCCCATTGTATTTCTAAGTGAGACAGTGGGCCATCGGCATGTCGTGGGAGGGGCTGATAAGAGGAGATTCTCCACTACTGGAGATTGGGAAGAGATACACTTCCCAAGCTTAAATCTCCTGCTGTAAGCAAAGCAATGTGTATATTTAGGGCATTTCTGAAGGTACAAGGAACGGGGAACAAATACTTTTGTTTCAGTTTTATTTATGAATTATGTGTTTCACGAATCTATTTGGCACAGAGACACAAGGAGAAAAACACTGGACACCATTTTTCCATTAGTTCATAGACCAAGAAACAGTGCATACGTTTTCTTTCCACTTTCACCTTGTGTTCTTTGAACATCATTTGTGCGTATTCTGCCCTCAGTGAGGACCAAGTAAAGATGACTTTTGTGCTTAGCAGTTTAAGAGTGTGTGGCTGCATATGCAAAACTCTTTGCCAGTTCACTCATTACCTTTTTCTGTCCTTTGTATCTCATCTTCATGTGTGTGTACAGTGCTGTGTGTAAGTTTATGAGCGTTGTTTTTTTTGTATCACTCGTTAACGTCCGGTTAAGTTCTATACAGAGTTCTATTTATCTAGCTGTACAGATTCTGTCAGAAGTTTCATGTGCTGCTTCGGATGTGCCACCCGCAGTAGTGGATCATGTGGAGTGAAAGGCAAATCTTACTGCTTACTGTATAAACTCTTACCACGGGAAGCATCGCTGTTTCCAATAAATATTGCTGAAGACAAACCCGAAGGCTCGGCCCTTTTTTTCGTGTCAGTTCCTTGCTTCTGACAGTGGGTGGACTGAGGCTGGTTCACTCTGCAGTGCTTTTTGATACAAGCAAACTGGACCTGGCTCCAACCTGAGATCTCCCCCTCTGTAAGCAGGGAAAGTTCCATCATCAGTAAACAAGCCAGCCTAGACACTAGTAACTTCTTGGTAAGCCCAGGAAGGAGGAGATTTTGCAGCAAGGATTTGAAGGTGGGAGCAAGTCTTTTATCATCAGTGGTGATAACGGAAAAATATAATGATCAGAGGAGCAAACAAGATATATCATTTCAACCAGTCTTTTTTTTTTTTGTCATGCTTGAAGAGAAATACACATGGAAATGCAAATTGGCATTTTTTTTTCTCATGGTGTATATGAGGGGCTGAGGGTGGTAGTGGATGTGGGTGGATGGGGACAGAAAGCTGCGCACACAGAATATATATTTCCAAAGCTCCTGAGAAAATAAAGATGTTCTTTATGCATTGGGTGCTATTCTTCCATGCTGAGGCCAGTAGTCCAGATGTGTAGTTTTAATCTCATTTATTAAATTTTATATGTGAACCACTCTAACATGAAAATGTTAGCTTTCTTAGCTACATCAGAGTATTACAGATCAATTTTAAAAAGAAGTAACCAATGGCATTATTATGAATGGAGAAAACCCGAAGAAGCACAGATGAACTATTAGAATTAATAAGTGAGTTTAGCCCTGGCTGGTGTAGCTCAGTGGATTGAGCGTGGGCCTGAGAACCAAAGGATCAAGGTTTGATTCCCAGTCAGGGCATATGCCTGGGTTGCAGGCCAGTTCCCAGCAGGGAACACACAAGAGGCAACCATACATGGATATTTCTCTCCCTCTCTCCTTCCCTTTCCCTCTAAAGATTAATAAATAAAAATCTTAAAAAAATAAGTGAGTTGGATTATTGGATTTAAGATCAATATCTAAAAAATATTCTATATGCCAATAGCAATAAAAAAAAGGAATGTAAAAAATATATCATTTACAAAGGTGTCAAAAATCAAACTCATAGATCTAAAGTTAATAATTATATGAGGGGATACCCCCAAAGAGGAATTTATTTTAAAAAAATTGTGTATTTATTCTTAGATGTTTAAATTTTCAGTCACCTTCAAAGTGCTCTCCATTTGATTCAATACACCTATTGAGATGTTTTTTCCACTGCTCAAAATAGTTTCTGAACTTGTTAATTTTGAAGCCTTTTAGTACTTCTGCTGTTTTTGTTTCACCTCTTCCACATTGGGAAAATGTTTCACTTTGAGGACTTTTTTCATCCAGGGAAACAAAAGGAGAAAGTCACTTGGGATGAGATTGAGTGAATAGAGAAGGTGGGACATGGTGGTCAGGCCGTTTTTGGTCAAAAACTGCTGAATGCTCAGCGTGGTGTGGGTGGGTGTGGTCACAAATCTCCCATCATGAAATGGGTGAATGTGTTAAAAGAGTCTTCAAAAAAAATTCACTGGAGCCGAATGCAACCTCTCACAACACCACCAGCTAGTCCACTGATACAGATGGGTCCCTAGAACACTCGCCTAATTGGAGAAGCCTATACTATAAGGGGTCTGTCCTTTAGAAGATAATTCTGGTTTTTTTTTAAGGGGAGGTCTCCCCTCATATATGATTTCTCATAGGAAATTATGAAGTATGTTTGAGAGAAATGAAAACTTTAATAAGGGAAGAGATATTCTGTGTTTATGGACTGGAAGACTCATCATTTTAAACATGTTATTTCTCCACAAATTGACTTACAGATTCAGTGCAGTTTCGACCAAAATCTCAGAAAGTTTTTCGGTGTGTGAAAATTAACAAGTATATTATAAAATGTACGTCGAAATGCAAAGGGGTATTTCTTCTTAAAGAACAACAAAGTTGGAGGACCTGCTATTTCTAGATGTAAAACAAAGTTACGGTAATTAAGATAGTGTGTTGCAACGGGAGGGAAAAGATCTGTACAGAAGTGCAAGCCCAGAAAGAGGCACTGGAACCAACACAACGTCCCATTGCCTTTCATGTCACACCTTCAAATGTGGCTGCACCCGTGTGATCGCGGCTCTGTAACCGCAGAGGGAAACCACCAGCATGAGCCTGCCTGAGACAGAGGAATCTCGTCACGAGTCAACATCAAATGAAATAAAAGTGCCATAACCACAGTTTCCAGAAAGAACTTAGTATTTAAATATTTATTTAAAGGAGTATTGGACACAAGTAATAATACACATACCATTTTCAGAGCTGTCTGAATTCCTTATTTTTATTGAAGCATAATAAATTTCTTTTCACAGAACTTTATGGAAAAGAACAGGGAACGGTGGACCACCACTGGGAAAATCGAACCCACCCCCAAACAGTTGTTCTTCTAATGATCACACAGTGACCTGTCTGAAGTGGAAGCAGAAACAGAACTAAACAAACTGAACTAAAATGGAAAAGTAGTTCATTGAAACGGTTGTCTCATTTTAATTTTCTGATAGGTCTTTCAGGTCTTAAAGAGAAGATTTTCTGGGAAAATAATTAGTTTCCCTTACTTTCTTTGCTGCGGTGAATAAGTAAGACAATGGCGTGACTAAGAATCAAAATTTTTCTAAGACTCTGTATAGCACGGCTGTCAAACTCATTTTCACTGGGGGCCCCATCAGCCTTGCGGTTGCCTTCAAGGGGCGGAAATAATTTTAGGACTGTATAAATGTAACTAGTCCTTAACTGTTAAGGGGTTGAAATTGCAGTAGTCCCTTCGAAGGCAACCGCAAGGCTGATGTGGCCCCCGGTGAAAATAAGTTTGAGAACCCCTGCTGTATAGTATACAGCATATATCCTGGACTATGTCAAGTCCTGTTCTCCATAGACTTGGCAGTGTCTTAGGAAATCAGATTTATTCCAAGGCTCTATTTTCAAGACAGCCTCTGGTGTTCAGGATGGAGCCTTGTGAGTACTGTTAGGCCTCGTTCCAGATTAAGAACTGCCTTTCTTCCCCTAGGGTTGGCGGTGGTAACATACAAAGGAGTTAATGCTAAGGAAAGAGGCAACCCAAAGCCTCCATTGGGAAGTCTGGGTGATGGTAGAGAAAGCTTTATGGGCTGCATGGTGGGGCAGCCACACCAGCAATTTCTAGGCCCATAGATTGGGGACCTGTTATGCACCCCTATTTTAAAGGAGCTGTCAAGGATTTTTTAAAAAGCTACTTTCCAAAGGGTGCAGTGAACGCTAACCAGGCCAGTGGACGTCCCCCAGCCATCACACGCGTGTAAGTGACAGTGGCCTTCCACTCGGTGCCGGAAGGGCTGCGATCTTGATGGAAGTGAAGCAGGTTGTCAACTTTGGAGGCAAAAGAGTGGAGAGCAGCATCTCAATACCATTTTCTCAAAAAGGAACCCTGGACTTTTTGGAACCACTCTGTGTGATTAGCTGTTGATACCCACATGTACCAAGGTTAAGATTTTGTGAAGTCCCTTTTGACAAGAAATAACAAAGTTGTGCACCATGGGTTGGAGAATAAAGGTTGAATATCAGGAAAACCCACAGGTATTTGGATCCCTCTCGGTAACCTGGTTTCTTTATTTCCCCTCACCCCACCCTCAGCAAATGTGGTCTCAGAAACAAAAGATTCATATGGACTTGTTGGTGTCATCTGAAAAATGTTTCCAGCGTTCACGAAATCAAGGGTTTTCTCTGTATTCCAGGCAGGCAAAATGTAGATTTCTCCACCTGGCAGGGTCTGTCCCGATTACAGGCTTTGAGTGGCCTTTAAGCAATAAAAATAGATGTGTGTTATTGCTGTGTTTGCATTTCCTGTATCATGTTTTTTCACACCTGGGAGTCAACCACAACCAGCTGTTTTATAAGATGATACTTGTAACGGAAGGGAGAAAAAAATGAGGACCAGCACTATTTCCCAGCCTGTATCAAGCACTTTGTTAAGCTCATATGTGATTTTGATTGAAGACTAAAATGTTAAACTCTCAGCTGTTTGGGGTTGATATTACTGGAAGAAAAGAAGGCTCTGTAAAAGGGTTGATTGCCCAGTGTTGTCCGATGTTGATTTAGAGGGAATTTACCAACATCATGGAATACCTTGGTAGCAAGACAAAGAATTGGTGACCTTGATGGTGAAATAAAAAGACTATAGGGTTTTGTACAAGGCTGACTTTATGGAACATCAGATGTAGGTGATGAGGCAGAAGGTGAAGTAAGAGAAGTTTTAAAAGCATGTTTCACACTCTATTTCCCTCCTAGTGTTTTGGTTTACTTAAAACTTTCCCGTGTGTGGCTGGTAAAAGAAATGTCCCATTTCTTTATTTTTCTAAACAAATTAAGTGTGTTCGCTGCCCCACGCCTATCGGAGTTGGCAGGTGGTTCTCTCTCGGTTCTGATCACCTCTGCCACCAGGTGTTCTCCCCCAAGCGCTGCTGCTGGGGCACCAGAATGCACTGCTCCAGCCTCTGCATGGCGCCTGGTGCTGGCTCTCTGCTGGGACCTGGCTCTCAGCAGCAGCAGCACCCAGCATGCCCAGGCTCAGAGCCATCCCTGGTGAAAACGTACCCCTTCTGCATGTAAGTCACTTACTGCAGGAGAACCAGACTCGTTATTCACTGCTCTACCACTGATCCCAGACAGTGATTGATTAGAGTGTGAGAAAATGCAAGTGAATCTGTATTTTTTCAAAGGCCCACCCGTGATTCTTACTTGCCTCTCTTATCAAAACACTTCCTCTGTCAGACACATGGAGAAACCTGGGAGGTGTCTAAAGTCCCCTGAACTTGCCCGATGTTAAGCGTCTCTAAGTGGGCACTTGCACAAGTTGGATTTCCAGGTTCCCATATCAGCTTCTCAGAACAGAATTACCCATCGCGGGGCCTAGGAAGGTGTATTTCCCATTGGAAAGGTTTAGGAAACAGTTTACTGAATGCTTCTCAAATTCAAAGATGCATCAAAGTCACTCAGAGCCCCACTCCAGAGATCCTGATTCGGTCGGTGTGAGGTGGGGTCCGCAAGTCTGCACTTGTGGTCAGTCCCACAGCGATGTATTTGCTGGTCCCTGGATCACAGTTGGGGAGTATTGCTCCAGTAGGTAAACTTAGGGAAGAGCCAGCTGCTTCCTGATACTTAGGCACCGCCTTCGGTGTTGAGAACAATCACAGCACGTGGATGCGTTAGTCTATTATTTTTCCAATTGTTCTTTGCGCTCACACACTGAATAGGGATCCAAGCTTTTGTGTGGGTTTTGTTTGTTTGTTTGTTTGTTTTGTTTTGCCCAGCCGAGAAGTCCCACTTCAGTGTGCAATGGAGGCTTATTAAACATGCCCTGGAGTCTGTGTCAGTGACTTTTAGCAAGCTGCCCGGGGGATCCTCAGATTCAAGTAAGTTTGGAAAGCTCTGGTCTATATAAAAATATTTTAGAGAAGCAGCCAGCTGTTGGCTGACCTGTTCTGATTTTCCATCTTGCTTTGAGCTTTTTACTAAAGACATTCACATTTATTAAGTAACACTTGATGCATGCATTTCTACCCTCACTCAGAGTGATCCTGCAAATCCACAGCTTCCAGGTGTTTCTTCATATGTATTGGCATGTAGATCTGATACTGGTGATGCTGGTCTGAGCAGGTGCTGACTGAGAATTCCCTCCTTTCTGGCCATTCCTTCCTGCTTTGCTGTCCACTCCCGCTTTGTGAGGGAATCAGAGAGTTGTACGTCTAAAGGTAGTCTCAGGTGCCTCAGATGGGGTAGAGTCAGATCTCTCATTTTTCTTACCTAGATCAGCGGATCACACACTTCTGTTCCTATCAGAGTCACAGGGGATGCATGCTAAGGTGCAAATTCCTGGGTCCTGATGCCAGAAATTCTGATTCAGTTGCCTGGAGTGGGGCCCAGTATCCCCCGGGTTAACAGGCATCCTCCTCCACCCTGTAGTTCTAGGTTGTCAGTCTTCAGAACACACTCTGAGAAACCCTACTTCAGAGTAGGGAATGCTCCGAATTGTGCATCCGTGGGAGCAGATTAGTTAATAGACACGGGTGGGGGTGGGCAACTGCAAAGGGAAAGGAGGAACCAGCCTCCTCTCCCCTTGTAATGCCAGCACTTCTCATGAAGAGTGTTACCAGTGTTGCACAACACACGAGTCAGTCCCTGACATTAGCAGTAACACAGCCTTTCTCTTGCCTTGATTTTTATTTGAGAAACATCAAAGGATTGGAATGTGTTATGTAGGAACTGAGGATGGGAGGAGGAGGGCGGCAAATGGGAAGGAGGAAAATGGTTTCTGACGGACTTAACACACCCAGCCACCAAAATGATGGTGCTATCTGATTATTATGGGTATATAATAATGTATTATTAAGACTACATTATTATGAAAAGTAAATAATACAATAATAAATAATACAAAAATAAACTATGTTTCCCAAACTCACAAGTGTAAACCTACTTTTGCCCGCCCCTATATCATCTTTTAGATTCTTTTTTTCTTTCTATTCCTTTTTCTCCTGCTAAAGTAGTTTAATGAGAGTTAGGTTGCCCTCTGCTGGTAAAAAAAAAGAAAACTAAAATAAACAAAAATTTGTAATCCGTTCAATATCTGACACATTTCCCTGGGTATTGTATTATCTTTAGACTGTAGAAGCAGATCTTAAGTTTTCTGTAATCTGCGAGTAGTGTTTAAAGTGAGACATTTTAGTTAAATGAGACATTTTAGTGAAGTGGAAAGGACAGTGGTGTATGTCATCGATTTTCAACCTTGTTCATCTCATGGCACCCATAAACTAATTACTAAAATTCTGCAGCACACCAAAAAATATATTATGTTTCTTGCCAATCTGACAAAAAAAATAGGTATAATTTTGATTCATTCACACCGGACAGCTGCTGCTGTGTCGATTGTTGTCACTCAGGTAGTGCGTGTTTTAAAACTCTTGTGGCACACGGCTTGGACATCTCTGGTTTAAGTCATAATGGGTACTGTCATAATTGGCCACCTATCTGGAAAAATATTCCATCTGACGTGCTCACTTCCATGAATCTGTGCACCTCTTTCTCCACTATGTGCAAACAAAGCAGCTCCAGCAGCTCCACCTCATTTGCTGTAGGCCATCCCCTTGTCCCAGCTTCGGTGACACTGGCGGGGAGGGGTCCTCCAGATGTTGAATGCTGAATCATAGGACATTCCTCCCGTACTTACAACTGCTCCCGCACTTGGCCTTATGTTCCACACACACATCCCCAGTTCAGCACTCTGGAGATGCACCCCCCTCCCCATCCTCCCCTAGTTCCTGCCCATAGGCAATAGCCCTCTTCTCCTGTCACCTGTAGGCTGCTTCTCTCAGAGCCGGCACTGCATTTCTCTGCTCTGGGTGACACTGTCAGCCAAGAGTCAGGGAAAGGCAGGGGAGCAGAACCTGTGAAGCAGCAGCCTCTGGTGAAGTCTTTGCAGGGTCTTCAAGAAAGGGAGGCTGCCCTCCTCTGGAGAAATGCAGGGAAGATGGGCCTCTCTCAGAGGGGGTGATTTAGGGGGCCTGGGAGCTCGGGATTCTGAGCCTTGTTCACAAGCCCGACAGCTCCATCCCAGTCCTCTGGGTCCCATTCTTCCCGACTATGACATAGGGGACTGTCAAGACTGTGTTCAGCTTTCTTTGCAGCTTTGAGTTTGATTTCAAGGCTGCCCTACTGCTGCAGATAAGGGTTTTCTAAATGCTTTTCCAGAGGCCCCCTAGTTTTAATAGTTTGGGGTTGGCTGACCTGTAGCTATCATTTTTTCAAGATGCTCTAAACAGTTACTACAGCCAGTGCCTACCACTCCCTGTACTGTTCAGGTGCTGCTCTTCACATCCACCCACACCTGTTCCCCCACAGGTCAGAGTTCATTGTGATGCCTTGTTTCTCAATGGCCACCATAAACGGGGTCCTTGCCCTCTGACTGGGGGGTAATCATGTCCAAAATTTCATATTGAGAGTTTGCTTCCTATGACAATTTCTAGTACTAATATTCTTAGCTTGATACCCAATAGGCAGAGCCTGAGACAGAGGCTTGCATGTGAGTACAGTTGGGTGTAACTGGGATATCTGGAAGCAGGAAATTGAGACAGAGAAGCAGAGAAGGCCCATATAAAGGTGCATCACTGAGGTGTCCTACTGTTGGCAACTAGTGCTTGATCCCACTGGAATTTACAAAGGAGAAATGTTCACTTGGGGAATGAATGGAGGAAGCATTTATTTACTGGCTTCTGTCCCCCACACTTCTGGGTTTTGCATGGCTGAATACAAGGTTCCCAGGAAGTATGAGGTAGGCAGCCTTGGGCCAAGGCAAGCTCTGTCCACCTGCATCTGTGCAAAGCCCGTGAAAGCTTCTCTGGAGGTGGATGCTGAAGTTTTGGCTGGAGTAAGTAAAGCCAAGAGGATTTCGAAGTGGTGCACGCTAGACCTTCCTCCTCCCCAGGCAGCTTCTGCTCAGTCCATTTCTGCCCTTCTCTGCCCAGATCTTGCAACTCTTCTTATACTCAGGGGATATTTATCCATCACATCCGTGTAAGCCCAGTACCTGGAGGAAGTAGACTCTTGCTGACATCTTTTGAGCCCCTGGGCCAGCTCATTAAACAATCGCCCCTGCACAGCTTCTTCCTAAGTAGCTTCTGTACCTGACTTGGCTACTTTGCACATTTGTTAGATTTTCTTTTTGAGGCTGAGGATTATATATTTCTACTAGCTTTGCTCAGAATGGCATTATGCATGCTGCTGTTGTTTCCACTGTTTTTTCTTTGTATACCATCCTGGAGTAGAACTGGGAAATTTGTCTCTCACTGCCATGTTTATACCAAATCCCTACTCTAATTCTTTTATTCACAAGGTGATGGAACTGTCAGGGCCCTGGATGAGAAACAAGTCAGAGGGTCTCACCCTCTCCTGTGTTCCTGTCCATACAGGGCCAGGCACTGCCAGATACCGACTTCCTTGATTTCTGCCCCTGCTGAAGGCAGGGTGTTTCCATTGTCTTCACAATCCGGACCCCGGAGCTGGCCAGGCTCCTTTGGTGAGGAGTGGGGATGGAGAGGGGCTTTGGATGCCCACACAGCCACGCCTCTGTGGGGCCACCTGCCGAGTGTTCCCTGGGAGAGTGAGTACATGTTCTAGTACCTATATTCATTTTTCCTCAGGGCAGAAACTGTAGGCCCATGGTGATATCTAATTGCAGCCCTCTTACCTCATTTGTGCAGATAACTTCCTGTGCATTTATAGAAACATAAAAATCAAGCAAGCATGATTTCTAACCAAAGGGGGACTTTTTAAAGATTTTGTTCTTTCATTGCTTCACATAAGAGGCCTATTGCCTAGGAAAGGACTCAAATGTTGCATGTGTCTTGTTTAAAAATCTATAGGTAATAAATAATCTGTTCAAGTCTCTGTTTCATGGGAAGATTTCCCAAGGGTTTCCCATAGCTGCTAACATCATGCTCTCATTTAATCTACACAAGCCCAAGAGAAAGGTATTAGTCAGTTTTACATAAGAAGTACCTGAGGTTAAGAATTCTAACTCAAATTTTTCTGACTACAAAGCCCATTCTCTCCTTGCATCAAAGCATACAGGATTCCGAATAACTTGTATTATGTGGATGAGGAACACAAGTCCCCAAATCCAAAGCACATGACACCCGCCCCCGGCATTTCACTAGCTTTGTTATATTGGGTAGACTAAAACTTTTTATGCCTCAGTTTCTATGTAAAATAGGGATATAATGCCACCTACCTCATTTTTCTGATAAGTTGTACAGGATTAAATGACTTAACATATGTGAAGTGTTAAACTCATGTTGGGCGGAGTGGGCATGCCATGTGGTCTAATCAAACCAAACCAAAGTGCACAGATTCTGGGGCTAGAAGCAGTTCTTCTGGCTCCTGCTCCAAAGCCTTCCTCTACGAAACATTTCCGAAATGGTAAAGTCAACGGGAAGATGAGTTGTATTCTCCAGATGCGCTAGGCACCTTTTTTCAGCAACTGTTATAGCATTAAACACTGACAGATTATGAGTTTGGGTATTTGGAGACTGCATCCAGTATAGAATAATTCAAATACATTCACTAACAGACCATTTGTTGTTCATGCCAAGAGAGAGCAGGAGCTCGAAAGGTTGGAGCCAGTGGATATCTGAAGAACGAAGGTGGCGAATTGGGGAAACCAAGTAAATGGAGGCTGAGCAGGCAGGACAAGCCATGCCCTCGAGGCTTGGAGGGAGTATAGCTCATGCTTGTTCTATACATTATAGTAGTGAAACTACTGGGTGAAAGCGACAGTAGACTAAAGTGCACTAAAACAGCCTTGGCTGGTGTGACTCAGTGGATTGAGAGCTGGCCTGTGAACCAAAGGGTCGCCACTTTGATTCCCAGTCAGGGCGCATGCCTGGGTTGCAGGCCAGGTCCCCAGTTGGGGGTACAGGAGAGGCAACCACACATTGATGCTTTTCTCCCTCTCTTTCCCTCTCTTTAAAAATAAATAAATAAAATCTTTAAAAAAATCAGGTGCACTAAAACAAAAGAGAAAATGGATGAATTGGTATATGTAATTACTTATGTGTAATTAGTAATTTTAAGGATGGCACTTGCTTCTGGCAAGAAAGATCTAGGCGCTCAAGCATTGTCATTGGCGCTTACAGCCCTCTTTAAAAAAATAGTTCTGCTTATTTCTACTATTAATGTGTTGGCAGCACATCATGGCAAGGTGATTGCTGACAGATCCACATCTTCATCCTCACAAGTAGAGGGGCCCTTTCTCTGCAATATCCAAGTACAAAAAGCTCATGGGAGAAATCTGATTGGCCCTGTTTAGGTCTGTGTCCATCCTTGGACCAGTCACTATGGTTCAACCACTGTGGTTAGGTGAATAGGGCCCCATGAGGGTTCCAGCCTTGGTCATTGCGCTCCCTGCTGGAGTAGGAGATGCAAGGTTTGGGGTTCGGGGAGAAACAGTTCTCCAATTGGAAGGGAAGTGCTGGACAAACAAAAATCATTCAATGTCCACCCTGCCTCTGATATCAATTGTTCTCTCTCTTTTTCCCTTCCAGTCTAGTTTCCCAACTGGTTTCTGGCTTTTGGTTTTATTCACACTTTATAATCTCACCTGCCCTTAGGTTTACTGTTTATGCCTGACCCCTCTGACTCCTGACTCTTGTTTGCACCTCAAGGGCTGTGGCTCAGACGTGCTCTGCCATTCTTTCTGCTTTGGACAAGTAACTTCAGATTTTCTTTTTTGGAAAGTCCTACGGATCCCAGCTACTAGCACTGGTTTCATCTTTCGATCCCAATGAGCTTCCCAGAACCAGAGACCTTGTGTGGCATCAGGGTATATTTAGGGCTTATGTATCTACGAATTTTGGTTTGAGTCCTTTTGACACAACCCTAAAAGTCTCTCTCAGAGGCCTTGTTTTCTGGTGTAGAGGCTCATCTGGTAGGTTTCCTGCTTCAGAACTGGAAATGGCCATTTCTTCAAGGCGCTCTGGTTCCTGTAGCAGGAAATAGAATCTCAAGACCACAGCCTGAGTGCTAGGGAGTTATTTTATCTTCTGAATTAACAAGAATGCTAAGTTATTCAATTATAATTCACATAAGTAATACATAAGCTCTGATAGTTACTAATTCCATGAAAAGATGCTATAGATTTTTAGAAATTTTGAAGGGTATATTAATCATGGTTCTCCAGAAAAATAGAAACAATTGTCTGTCTGTCTGTATCTATCTATCTGTCATCTATCTGTCATTGGTTGTCTATCTATCTTTTCACTTATCTATTATATATAAAGGAGATTTTTCATGAGGAATTGGCTCATGCAGTTATGGAGGCTGAGAAGTTCTGCAGTCTGAATCCACACACCAGAAGCCCAGGAAAACCAGTGATGTAATTCCAGGCCAAGTCTGAAGTCCTGAGAACCGGCGGGGCTGATGGTGGACGTCTAAGTCTAAGGGCAGGAGAAGACTGATGCCGTGGTTTAAGCAGATAAGCAGGAAGGAAATGAGTCCTCCTTCCTGTGATTTTTGTTCTGTTCAGGGTCACCGCAGATTGGATGATGCCTGCCCACACTGGGGAGGGCTATCTACTATACCAATCCACAGATTCACATGCTAATCTCATCTGGAACCACCCTTGCAGACACACCCAGAAATGATGTTTCGACTAGCCTTGTGGCCCAGTCAAGTTGCATATAGTTAGCATCACAGAGGTTATAGTGTCAATATGGGTATGTCTACATAGTTTTAGGGAATGCCCCTAACTATTTCAGGAAGGTCCCTACAGTCTTCTTAAAGAAACAGGCTGGTATCCTCCAGAAGGGTTAAAGCTGAGGTGTGATGAGAGGCCAGTGGGACTGTTGATCAGGTGAGACATGCTATAAATTAACAGAGAAATCAAACTGGTTATAAATATAAGCCTAAAATTGAAGTCACTGAGCCAGGTGCTTCAAATTTCAGGCACTGATTTATGTGAGTAAACTGTTTCTCACATGAGCAGCCCTGTGTATTGGGTCTCAGGAGATCTGGCAGCTAGGATTTATTTATCTAACAATGGTTAAACATTTACCCAAGCAATGTGGGATGCCAGCTGGTGGAAAAACTATCACATAGGCTGAAAAGACCATGTTTTTTTTTTTTTCCCTCAGGTGAGCTATGCACAAAGCTAAAATTTAATCTGAGTTCAGTTAGTTCTCGATCATGTTTGGCTTTACCATGCTCTAATAGCCTGATGCAATTATTTCTTCCATGGGGCCATTCTTACTAGGAGGTCTGGAATGCACCTTTTTACTGGTCAAGTTCCCCTTCCCTGGACATTGCTGGAAATGACTCAAGTTGTGTAAAGTGCAAAACTCCCTTTTATAAATGAATTAACATCACCTTTTCTCTTAAAACTATGGCATCGAACGTGTTTTCTGATGCAAGTCAGCTAAAGTATTCTGGAATCGTTAGCCGGGGGAACTCTAGGCCTTGTCCTGAGCATTTGTTGAAGTGCATGAATACTTTGGCCTTTGTCCCCACATCTGAAGAGGATCATTGACTTTTCTCTCCAAATGTGATTCACTTCATTCTTCCAACCTGAAGGTGAACAGTGGAATCTTCCAAGGGAACATCTGATTCACAGAGCTGATTGTCTTCTGGGTGAGAAAGTTATATCACATTTGCCTGTTTGGGGCCATCACCGAGGCAGACTAAAAAATGGAGTGACTAAATCCATCTGATGCTCAGACCCTAAGACCATGTGCCACCATATGTTTCAGCTAACAGTAAAGCAATGCAATTCTTAAGTGGTGTCATGCCATGTTTTAAAGTCTCTTTAGCTAGTACTACCATGAGAGAGAAGATCCCTATAGCATTTTTATTGAGGAGGTTGGCTATAGCTTTTACTTCTGGGGACACACAGAACTTCCTTTTACCTTCACCTCACATCAGTCAGTGTAGGAGAGGTAGTATGTTTGGGTAAAAAAAAAAAGACAACTAAATGATAGAAAAATTAATTGTAAACAGCATTAATGAAGTGCATATTATAAGCCAAGAACAGCATTAAACATCTTACATGGGTGGTTTCTCAGAGTTCCTCATAAAAATCCAATGAGTTAAGAACTTTTACTGATCCCTGTTTTAGTCTCTTCAGGCTGCTATAACAAAGGTAACGTAGACTGGGTGGCTCATACCACAAACTTTTATTTATCACAGTTCCAGAGGTTGGGAAGTCCAAGACGAAGTTGCCAGCAGGTTCGGTGTCTGGTGAAGCCTGCTTCCTGGTTAGTAGTCATCTCACTGTGTCTTCACATGGTAGAAAGGACAAGAGAGCTCTCTGGATCTCTTTTGTAAAGGCACTAATCCACTCAGGAGCATCCCACCCCTATGACCTAATCCCTCCCACAGACCTCATCTCCACATACCTGACATTGAAAGTTGGGATTTCAACATATGAATTTTGGAAACATAAAAATTCAATCACAGACCCAAAATGGCAGAGGAGTAAGTGAAAGCTATACACTAACCTTCTCCCAGGACCAATCTGTAATTACAAGTAAAGTGTACAGAAATCATCCTGAATAACCAACTGAACACTAGCTGGAGAGAAAGGCTTCCAACCACAGACAGGCAGAAGAAACCACTTCACCACAACAAGGAATGTAGAGGAAGAGTGAGAGGGCTGGCTGGGCTCCAGTGGGTGGCAGCTGAAGTTCTAGAGGGAAATTCCTGCAGTTGGGGGTTCCCCCTGAGAAGTGTTGGGGTCTAAATGCCAAGATGGGCTCCCCAGCCTACAATACCAGATCTGGGAAAGGAACCTAGATAACATTCAGCTGTGAAAAGCAGTGGACTTTCTTTCTGCCAGGGAGGCATGGACAGAGATGTGACAGTCTCTTAAAAGGGTCAACACACAAAATTTCATTTGCAGCCACTTACCCTGGGCTCTGGTCAAGAGAGAGCAGAGTGGACCAGCAATGCATCAGGGGAGTCTGGGGCTAGTGGCTCAGGGGAGGGAACTGAAGGAACAGATGCCAGGATCCCTGTGCTGAGTCATTCCCCACACTGCAGAGGCCACCTTTCTCAGGCAGAGCACTCCTCTCCAAATGACATCAGACTGAGGTGAAGCAATATCCCCACCCACGGGAATTATTCTGTCCACCCTGTGGAGCTTAAGCCAGGCTGCTGATCACATCTTGAGGCTATATAATTAATCGACAACTATAATCAGTTGGATGTCTGAGATCTCTGAAACTTTAGCTGACCCGCCTCTGGGCCTGGTGCTGGTAAAGCCAGCCTTGGTGTGCAGCCTGGTTCTTTCTGCACACACCCAGGCCCAGCAAAGGGAGCCACAAGCTGTGCATCACTGATAGCTCCAAACAAGTTGCCCAGGGCCACTCACAAGCAGCATCTGACAAAGATCTGAACTAGAGTTTTTGCAGATCTACCTAATACACAGAAACAAACACAAAGAGGCAGTCAAAAATGGAAGACAAAGAAGCAGGCTCCAAATAAAAGAACAAAAGAATTATCTAGAAGAAGAACTATATGAAATGGAGGCAAGCAATTTATCAAATAGAGTTTAGAGTAATAATTATAAGGATACTCAATAGCATGAAAAAAAGGCATAGAAACCATAAAAAAGGACCAGTCGGAAATAAAGAATACAATATCCAAAATAAATAATACTCTAGAAAGAATAAATTGTAGGTTAGATAAAGCAGATCAAATCAGTAAAATACCCCAGCAGTGCAGCAAAAAGAAAAAGAGAAAGAAAAGCAGCAAAAAAAAAAGGAAAAAACCCCCCAAAATATCTAACAATAAAATGGCACTAAATATGTATTTATCAATAATCACCTTAAATATAAACAGCTCCAATCAAAATACAGAGGATAGCTGAATGGATAAGAAAACAAGGCCCATATCTATGCTGTCTCCAAGAGACCTCAGATCAAAAGATACACACACATCAAAAGGAAAAGGATGGAAAAAGATCTTTCATGAAACGGAAAGGGGAAAAAAGCTGGGGTAGCAATGCTTGTATCCAACAAAATAAACTTTAAAACAAAGGCTATAGTAAGAAACAAAAAAGTACACTACATAATGATAAAGGGAACAATCCAACAAGAGGACGTAACCCTAATAAACAGTTACATATCCAATGTATGAGTGCCTAAATATGAGGCAAATTTTGATGTAGGTAAAGGGAGAGATCAACAATTACAATCATTGTTGGGATTTTAACACCCCATTGACTTCAATGGATAGATCGTCCAGACAGAAAATCGACAAGGAGACAATGGCCTTAAATCACACACAAGATCAAATGGCTTTAATTGATATGTTCAGAGCATTTCACCCCAAAGCAGCAGAATATACATACTTTTCAAGTGCACATGGAATGTTTTCTAGGACAGACCACATGTCAGGACACAAAACAAGTCTTAGTAAATTTAAGAAGATTGAAATCATATCAAGCATTTTCTCTGGCCATCAAAAAACATGCAAAGATTTGGAAGCTAAATAAGAATTTATTAAACAATGAATGGGTCAATAATGAGACCAAGGAAAAAGTCAAAAGATACCTTAAAACAAACGAAAATGATAACACAGCCATTCAAAACCTGTGGAACACTGGGAAAACAATCCTAAGAGGGAAATTCATGGCATTACAGGCCTATTTCAAAGAACAAGAAAAAGCTCAAATAAGCAATCTAACTTTACAATTGAAGGAACTTGAAAAATAAAAACAAACCCCAAAGTGAGTAGAAGGATGGAAATAATAAAGATCAGAGCAGAAATAAATGAAATAGAGTCTAAAAAATGATACAAAAGATCAATGAATCCAAGATATGGTTTTTTGAAAAGATAAACAAGATTGACAAACCTTTAACCAGACTCATCAAGAAGAAAAAGAGTGAGGACCCAAATAAATCAGAAAAAAAAGAGGAGAAATAACAACTGATGCCAAAGAAATACAAAAGATTATAAGAAAATATTACGAACAATTATATGTCGACAAACTGGATGAAATGGATAAATTTTTAGAAACATACAATCTTCCAAAACTAAATCAGGAAGAATCAGATAATCTGAATAGATGGATTACACTTACTGAAATTGTAATAAAAGACTCCCAACAAACAAAAGCCCTGGACTGGATGGCTTCACGGGGGAATTTTACCAAAAATTCTGAGAACTAATACCTCTCCTATTCAAACTATTTCATAAAATTCAGAAGGAGAGAAGGTTCCTAAAATCATTTACTAGGCCTGCATTATCCTAATTCTAAAACCAGATAAAGACACTACAAAAAAGAAATTTATGGGCCAATATCCCTAATGAACATAGATGCTAAACTCCTCAACAAAATATTAGCAAACCAAATATAGCAATGCATCAAAAAGATTATACACCATGACAAATTGGGATTTATTCTGGGAATGCAAAGTTGGTATAACATTTGTAAATTAATAAATGTTATTCACCACATAAACAAAATGAAGGCTAAAAACCACATGACCATATCAATAGATGCAGAAAAATATTTGATAAACAGTACCTATTTATGATTAAAACTCTCACCAAAGTGGGAATAGAGGGAACATACTGAACATAATAAAGGCCATATATGACAAACCCACCATTGTCATCATACTCAACAGTCAAAAACTACAAGCATTCCCATTAAGACTGGGAACAAGACAGGGATGTCCTCTATCACCTCTCTTATTTAACATAGTACTGGAAGTCCTAGCCACAGCAATCAGACAAGAGGAAGAAATAAAAGGCATCCAAACTGGAAAGGAAGAAGTAAAACCGTCATTATTTTCAGATGACATGATACTCTACATAGAAAGCCCCAAAGGTTTCACCAAGAAACTGCTAGAACTGATAAATGAATTCAGCAAAGAAACAGGCTACAAAATTAATATCCAGAAATCAGTTGCATTTTTATATGCCTATGATAAACTAACAGAAAGGGAAATTAAGTAAACAATCTCATTCACAACTGCTTCAAGAATAAAATACCTAGGAATAAACCTAGGCAAGGATGTAAAAGACCTGTACTCAGAAAATTATAAGACATTGAAGAAAGAAATTGAAGAAAATACAAATAAGTGGAAATACTAACTGTGTTTATGCATAAGAAGAATTAACATAATTAAAATGTCCATACTACCCAAAATGATCCATAGATTCAATGCAATTCCTATCAAGATTCCAATAATATTATTTCACAGAACTAGAACAAATATTTCAAAAATTTGTATGGAACCACAAAAGGCTTCACATAGTAACAGCAGTCCTGAGAAGAAGAACGAAGTTGGAGGAATCATGCTACTTAATGTCAAACTATGCTATAACGCCATACTAATTAAAACAGCATGATACTGGCATAAAAACAGACATGTAGATCTATGGGACAGAATAGAGAGCCCAGAAATAAACCCACCACTTTATAGTCAATGAATATTTGACAAAAAAGCAAGCATATACAATGGTATAGAGATAGTTTATTCAATAAATGGTGTTATAAAAATTGGACTACCTTCTTACACCACACATAATAAATTAAAAATGGATTAAAGACTTAAATTTTAGACCTCAAACCATAAAAATCCTGGAAGAAAACATAGGCAGCAATATCCTGGGCATTGCTTGTAGCAATATTTCATCAGATATATCTGCCCAGGCTAGGGAAACAAA
Source organism: Carollia perspicillata (assembly GCA_004027735.1). NCBI lineage: Eukaryota > Metazoa > Chordata > Mammalia > Chiroptera > Phyllostomidae > Carollia > Carollia perspicillata. The sequence goes on along the minus strand of PVKM010006538.1, from coordinate 2,591 downwards.
ATAAAAAATAAACAAATGGGACTACATAAAACTAAAAACTTTTTGCACAGCAAAGGAAAACATCAACAAAATAAAAAGACAACCCACAGAATGGGAGAACACATTCACTGACACATCTGATAAATGGTTAATATCCCAAATTTATAAAGAACTTACAGAACTCAACACCAAAAAGACAGACAACTCAATTAAAAAATGGGTAAAGGACCTGAATAGACACTTCTCCAAAGAGGACATACAGATGGACAATAGGCCTATGAAAAGATGCTCAATGTCACTAATCATCGGAGAAATTCAAATTAAAACTGCAATGAGATATCATCTCACACCCGTCCGAATGGCTATGATCAATAAATAAAAAGCAAGTGCTGGTGAAGATGTGGAGAAAGGGGAACGTCCCACTATTGGTGGGAATGCAGACTGGTGAGCCATTGTGGAAAGCAGTATGGAGATACCTCAAAAAATTAAAAATGGAACTGCCTTATGACCCAGTGATTCCAATTCTGGGAATATATCTGAAGGAACCCAAAACACTAATTCAAAAGAACATAAGCACCCCTACGTTCATTGTACTGTTATTAACAGTCACCAAAATATGGAAGCAGCCCAGTTGTCTATCAGTAGATGAGTAGATAAAACAACTATGGGGCATTTACACAATGGAATACTACTCAGCCATAAAAATGAAGGAAATTTTACCCTTTGCGACAGCATAGATGGACATGGAGAACATTGTGCTAAGTGAAATAAGCTTTTCAGAGAAAGACAAATGCCATGCTATTTCACTCATATATGGAATCTAATGAACAAACTGAACTGATGAGCAAAAAGACAGACTCAGAGAGAGAGAGCAGGCTGACAGCTAAGGTGGGGGAAGTTAAGGGGTGGAGGGATTGAGCAAAATGGAAAAAAGACTCCTGGACAGCAGTGTGGTGATTGTGGGGGGTATAATGGGGCTACATTTTTCTCCCTGTCACTCACTACCCACCACCTTTGCTCATGACTTCAACAGGTGGCTCAGAGACATCTTTCCACCACATTGCTGTCATCCTGTTTAACTTCAATGCACGAATGGCCAGCCCAACTGCCTGGTCTTTCAGGTCCTTGGCATTTTCACCTCCAGTGATTTTCCCTTCTAGTCTACTACCACTACCCTTAACTGCAGTTCCTCTGAGATCTTAAACTGAGATCTACTCTCTGCCTACACATTTCCCTGCTCTAACCAGTCTGTAGCCCACAGGTGGCAAACACAAGGCCCGTGGGCCGAATCCGGCCCTCCACCCTGTTTTATCTGGCCTGACACATTGTTTTTACCCAATGGCAGTGCCCAGCTTTCACTTAGTTGTTAAGGAGTAGTTACATTTATACAGTCCTAAAATTACATTTGGCCCTCTGAAGGCAACTGCAAGGCTGATGTGGCCCCCAGTGAAAATGAGTTGAACACCCCTGCTTCTAGCCAGTCCTCTGGTCTCCTTTGCCCATTTGCCTTTCTGCCATGTATCTAGCAACATCTCATTCTACCCCACCCCAACCGATCCTGCCCCACTCCACCCCACCACACCAGACCCCATCCCACCCTCCTCCATCCCACTCCATCCTATCCCATGAGGCAGCCAACTGTGCTCTTTCTTCTTTCCCACCCTAGGGTTGCCACGTGTGCTGGAGAAAAATCACACAAAGATGCAGATGCACATCATACAATGTGTGCTTTTTTAACTCCAGCCAAGGACTCACCATTGCCTAGCAATATTTCCACATTCCTTCTCCCCTTTCTCACAACAGCTATTTCATAACACACACCACAACCCTTAGGGCACCTGCCCCTCCATTACGCCATCTCTATCAATTTCAGCAGACAACCTTTCCCTCAAGTTGGAAAATTCTTAAATTTCTGTCCTCTCCCTACTGACAACTTAGCAACATCCAGTAGAAGAGATTTTCTCCTCTTGTGAAGGGCTCATTTCTCCACCTGAATTTTGGATGCTACCCCTGTGACAGAATAATTCATTGTAACATTAGTTTGTGCTTGCCTTGCGTTCCTCACCCACCCTCACTCCCATCACCCCTTGCCCCAGAGACGGTTTGTGGAAGGGTGAAAAACAGGTTCCTGGGAGTCCTGTTCTTCATAAATACTTCAGCTTATTGAAGAGGGGGCAGGTAATGAAGGGGTGGCCTAGAAAGGCAAAAGATTAAAGAATGATTTCCTGCACATCAGAAGGAGCCTAGAGGTGGAGAGGAGAGGGGAACTTCCACCAGTAATGGGGACTCCATGGTGGTGACCTGGGGGATGTGGGTTGTTTTTGTGATAAATCTAAGGATGCTGACCCCCAGGCCTGTGGGCTCAGTCTCACTCAAAGCAGACTGGGCCCTGCACGCTCGAAAATTGAGCCCCTCTGTCCTAACCACTGTGGTTAACAACCAGTGGCCATTCAGATGTTTTGATATTGTGCTGGGATTCCTTCATGATTCTTGGGACATGGGAGAGCCCCAGTATTGACTGGGATTGCATTTTCCACCAAAGAGCTCATTTGTTTTAGAAGGAACTCTGTTCTGAGTTTGTTTGCAAGGTCCATGCCTCCTTCTACCCCAGA
>PVKM010006537.1:0-43965 GCA_004027735.1 Carollia perspicillata | reverse complement strand
TTGGTGCGTTCTCACATACACACATTTACATCCTTGAAACCATCACTACAGTCAACATGATGCATCACCCTCAAAAGGTTTCTGGTGCCCTTTTGTAACTGCTTTCTTTCCACTCTCAGTTCCAGGCAAAAAATGCTCTGTTTTCTGTCTATATGTGTATACCTTTAAACTATCGGTCTGCTGAATATTAAGTAGGGATCCTGGTCCCCTCATTCATCAGTGGGAACATTATATCCTTTTAAATATGGCATATGTACAGAGAAAAATCTGCGAGAGATAATAATTTATTATCTTGCATTTTATGTACTTACTATGTTCATTGAATACAGGTTCTGGGCAGCCTACTAGCAAACATTCTCAGGTCAACTCTTAGTGTGGTTCCTGAACTAGTAGCATCAACCTGGGAACTTGTTAGAGATGCCAACACTCAGTTCCCTTCTCCAGCCTGTGAATCAGAAACTCTGGAGATGGTAGCCAGCAGTCTCTCAACAGTCAATCCCTTCAGGTGGCTCCAACGTGCACTAACATTTGAGAACCAGTTCTTTGATGGTTGTGTCTACTTTGCCAATTTAAAGACTAGAAATTCCTATATCTCAAAATTAAAGAAAATCTCTGCTTTAAAATAAGAACTTATCATTTAAAGTAAGAATAGTTTGAGTGTAGTTTGATAAATACCAGTAAAAGTTCTTTTCACTATTTAAAAACTTTTGCATGATGGGAAATTTTTAAAATACATAAACGAGATAATACTATAATGACTTCCTTAGTATCCATCAGGCAACTCTAACGGTTCCCACCTCGTGACCAGTCTTTTTTCATCTATACCCCACCCACAGCTCTCCTCCCTGTGTCATGATGTCATTTTATATGTAAATACGTCAGTATGAATCACTGAAAGATAAGGACTATTTTTTAAAATGTAACCATAAAACCATATTACACCTGAAAAATTAACAGTAATTCCTTAATATCAAACTGTCCAGCTAGTGCACAGTTCTCCCAGTTTGTCATATATGTATGTCTCCCTCTAGGCACTGCATTTGCTTGGTTCAAATCAGAATCCAAACAAGGGTCAATATTGCATTTAGTTGATTTGTTTCTTCAGTCTTTTTTAAAATATAGATTGCCTCTCATACCTCCTGTGTTTTTCGCCTTTGCAACTTTCTTTGGAAACTGGATATTTTATCCTGTAGAGATTCCTGTGTTCTGGATTTTTGCTGTTTGATATGAGTTTGGAGATTCCTAGAAGTGAATTGCTTTAGCATGACCAAAAAATGCTCTGTTTTCTCTCTATATGTGTATACCTTTAAAAAATTGGTCTGCTGAATATTAAGTAGGGATCCTGGTCCCCTCATTCATCAATGGGAACATTATATCCTTTTAAATATGGTATATGTACAGAGAAAAATCTGAGAGATATTAATTTATTATCTGGCATTTTATCTGCTTACTAAAAAAAAGTATTTGGTGTTTTATACTTTCACCATAAGCCTATAATATCTGCTTGTCTCTATTTCAGTAATGTTAAGATTGATCAATGTATTCAGGTATTGTTAACCCTACTAACGATGTGCTGGTAAATATTTAACAACCAACTTGGAGGATGGTTTGGGTGGAGGCTGCTTTGTAGCCTTTGCCTGACTTATACCAATTTCCATGGTATAAATATCCCTACCAACACAACATTAGCCAGCTTGCAAGCTTGCAGGATTCCTGGAAATTTAACACTTGGCTCTTGTGAGTCAGTCAAGGCAGCTCCAGTACACTGCTGGCTTATCCCTCCGTGCATTAGGAAGTACCCAGCCAGCTTTTCATCAGGGATTTCTAGCTGCTATTGATGATCTTTGCCTAGATCCATTAATTCATTAGAGTTATAAAATGATGATATTCAAATTGCTATTCCTTATTATATGACTATTAATTAGAATAGTCCTATAGAAAAGCATTTGGCACCCAGATACAGAGTTCATGTAGGAAAGGCAGAACAAATTCTTAATTCTTCCTCCACCCTCCCTTTTCTAAACCAATTTTCAGAATAATGAGTCACTTCTCTAGCATCTGCCAGAAGTAACCAAATGAGTCTTCTGGTCTTAGTGTCATTATGAACTCAATGTTTAAAAAAATTGTGGTAAGTTTCAATCCACTGTTCTTTTTTTTATCTCAGATTGTTTCACCTTTGGCTAGTGGGAGCCTCTCAAATTGGCCACTAAGTCCTTTGATAAAATCCTAGTAATCTTTGTTAGTGTTCTTGCTTTCTAGTATGACAAGATATTCCAAGCTCTTCCTGTGCATTTCTTATTCAAGAACTGGAATCAGCCACTTTTCTAAAGAGCACTTGCTCCTTGTAGTGAAAAATAGTATTTTGAGACCACAGTTGGCACTAGTCCGGCTAGCTCACTGCTGTTGGGTTTGTTGTTACTTCTAGGCTTTTTCAGTAAACGTAAAGAAATAATAGATTTTTTTAACAGATAAAAATACATTGTGAGCACATGGTGATATTTCCAATTTAAATCTAGAGTTATAGGGTTTTAATGAAGTTTTATGTAAAATGCTTATAAAGAATCAAAAGTAAGTAAAAGCAAAAGTAGCATGAGAGTTCTGTCTCTGCTCTGCTTCTAACTAGGATTCTGCTGGAAGAAGTAAGAGTGTTCACCACATATTTTCTCTTCAAGAGGATAATCAGCTCAGATTTGACCTCCTGGCATCATTTGTTCTTCTTACTGACCACTGCGTGGTGGTGAGTAAATTCAGCCTGATGTTATGTGTGTTCTTACTGGATTTGGTAGGTCCAGAGTCATAAACAGTCATGTGATGAGAAAGCTGAACCTTATAAAATGAAAAGTTTAGTTATTTCATCCAGAGGAATAAGATGCTTTTAAAAGCAGTTAAAATAAACAAAGGCACGGACAAGTAATACCTGGTTTAGCATCTGGCTGTAACCAATGCTGTAAAACCAGGATCACTTAGGGAATTATAAGAACTGTGCTAAGTTGGATTATGGATCTTTTAAAAATAATATTTATTTTTACATAAATAATACCTACTAAATGTAGAAAGCCTGGAAATTTTAGAAAGAAAGTGAAACCATTCCCATGTTATTCTTTTGTCATACTGCCCATTATAACCATTGTACTTGTCACTATGGTATTCATTTTTTTCTCACATTTATATATTAGTTTTTAATATAAAATGGTAAATATACTTTTAATTTTCATTTGTTGTCTGATTTTTTTCTCCTGGAGGAATTTGTTTTGACTATTGTCATATATCAATTTATATTATTTAATAACATGTTTATCGACTGCATTATATTATCATAGATACACCTTAAACACTTCCCTATTGTTTGGTGTTTGTTTCCAGTTTTTCCTTCTACTATAAAAATACAGCTTGTAACTAAGTTTTTGCATGTAGTTGTTTTGGGAATTCCTAGAAGTGAACTGCTGGGTGAAAAAATAGACACATTCTATACATAAAATATACAAAAGATACATACTACAATGTTAAGAAGAAAATTTAAACCTCCTTTAAATTCACCTCCTAGAGATAGCTTTAGTGCATATCCTCCCAGACTTAAAATATGAATTTATTATCATTATTAATTCACTAATTTTAATCCTCACCTGAGGACATGCCTACCTACTTTCAGAGAGAAGGGAGGGGAGGGAGAGAAACATCGATGTGAGAGAGAAACAGCTGTTGGTTGCCTCTTGTATGCACCAGACCAGGGACTGAACCCACAACCTAGGCATGTGCCCTGACCAGGAATCGAACCTATGACCTTTTGGTTTATGGGACAACACTTAACCAACTGAGCCACACTGGCCAGGGCAAATTGATTATTATTTTAATTTGCTTTTATTACTTGTGTGATTGAGTTTTTAAAAATATGACTAATGGCTATTTGTATCTCATTTTTAGAAATCTGTTATGTCATTTATTTTGGAAGGGAAGGATTTTAAATAAGCCTGATTTTTAGACCAGGTTTTGGAAACTTTGATGTTCTTAAGAATTACCTGGGAATATTCATAAAGCCATATTCTAATTCAGGAGGGCTGAGACAGGGCCTGAGATTTTGTATTCCTAACAAGCTCAAGGTGATTCCAAAGATAATTTGGGGACCATACTTTGAGAAACAAGGGCCTAGATTACATGTCTCTTTATTGTGAGTCCGTCTCCAAGTGAATGATTTCTTGATGGGGAAAGCAAAGAGAAAATGTGGTCTCTGTTCCCTGAGCTGCAGTGTACAGTGTACTGTTTTTTTTACTCTTTTGCAACTTTAAATAAGGCAAAACAAATTATGCTTCTCCTAGAACAATGAAAGTGGACTATTTTAATTTGATCATTTTATATAACTGTATGAAATTAGTTTTCCCCTGGCTGGTGTGGCTCAGAGGATGGACTGCTGGCCTGTGAACGAAAGGGTCGCTGGTTCGATTTCCAGTCTAGGGCAAGAGCCTGGGTTGCAGGCCAGGTCCCTGGTGGGGGATGCTCGAGAGGCAACCACACACTGATGTTTCTCTCCCTCTTTCTCCCTCCCTGCCCCTCTCTCTAAAAATAGATAAATAAAATCTTTAAAAAATTACTTAGTTTCAACACTGCTCTAAGTATCCAAATTCTGAAAGAGTAATGCTGAAGCAACTGACAAATTTCTTTTTTGGGGGGATCAGACATTTTGATTTCTTTGACCATGTATTTTTTTCACATAGTCATTTCTGCTAATGTCATTTTCATTTTTGTTAATGAGAGCATTTTAAAAACCTTAACTAAAGCTGCATCCATGTATCTAGTTCACATCAACATCTATTTCTCTGCAGGCCCGTGTCCTTTTCGTGATGATTGTGCTGATCCAGCTCTCCATCCTCATTATTTTTAGGCATCGAGGATATCTAGAGCTTAAAGGTTAGTCGTGGTTCCTTTTATTCTTAGACTTTATTTTAAGGTATCACATAATGTCCTCACTATTACCCAGTGACAAATATGAATATAAATTATCTTTGCCTGAGCTCTGCAAGGTGCATCCTCAAACTATCATAAGTCTTCCACAGTACTCTCTCTTAAAAACAAAACAAAACAAAACTCTCAATCATTTGCTGCTTCATGAGACTCAACCAAAATGGGAAAAAGATCACAATGTAGTTCAAAGTGACCAAACATCTCCGACAGACATTAAAGATCTACCACAAACTGGTCTTATCTAACAAGCCACATTTTCAACCAGTCACCTGTATTTCAGCCCAGGTAGTTTTCACTGTTCAGACCATGCTCATTTCCACGTCTGTGCTTTTGCCCAGGCTACCATCTCTAATTTAAATTATTTTTCTTGTCTAAATCTTAGCCTCCTTTAAGGCTCACCTCAAACTCACTTGTTCCATACCATTTTCTTTAACCATTCCAGGTCATAATTAGCACTTGCTTCTCTGAGTCCCTATAATCCTTCCTTCCTGCCGATTAATTGATACATAATTAGCCAGTCACTTGGCTCTACATAGCCACTTCAAATGTATATACATTTTCTCCTCAGCCAAACTGTAAGCTCCTCATTATAGGATCTTTCGTCTTCTATTTCTTGTTTGTTTGCCACAGCACCCAGCACTGACTTTGTGCATAATAGACAGTAAATAGTTGTTGAATTAAATTTTCCTTATCTCTTTTTGGTACACATCCTACTGAACGTTTTCCTGCTTGTATATATGTATTTTAAAACTTCTATGAAAAAGTTCAAGAAACATTATGGCACACATAATTTTCCTGCATATAATGTAAATAAATTAATGTTGGAGGGAGGGCCACACCCTCATTATGTGGGGATGCCAATATCTTTGTGTAGTTCTGAGCTTATTTAAAATTTACAACATATTTTTACCTGCATTATCTTACTTAAGCCTTATGACAATCCTGTGAGGTAGGTATCATTGTTCCTGTTTTCAACACTAGAAAACTAAGGACTGGGGAAGGTATACAGGTTGTCCAAGGTCTCATAGCTAGGCAGAGACAGAGGAGAGACCAGAAACCCAAGTCTTCCAACCCCAGGCCAGTTCTTTTCTTTAAACAACACTTCTCAACTTTGACTACAACTTGGAATCCCATGGGGCTCAGTGTCTACATAGCACCAATTACATCAGAATCTCTACAGGGATAGGACCTAAGCCTCAGGAGGCTCCAATGTACAGTGAAGGTTCAGACGGTTCCAATATGCAGTTAAGGCTGAGAAGCATGGCTCTGTCTGAAGCAACATTTCTGTCAGATGATTCCTTAAAATCACCTGGGTTGCTGCCTAAGCTCCCCCTCTCCCCTGGCCAATTAAACCAGAACCTCTGGAGGGTGAGACCTGGACATGACTATTTCCTAACAGTTCCCCCAGCTTGCTCTAATGGACAGCCAAAGGAGCGATACGTTTAAAGCTTAAAGTTTAAAGCATAGCTGCCTCTAAGGTTAAAGAATTATTTATTTATAATAAATAATAATTATTATAGGTGGATATGTAGATTAATACTTTGGGAAGCACCAAACTAGAAGAAAGAAGCTGAGAGAGGAATGAGTGGCAAGCAGGTAATGCACAGAGTGGGACAAGTCATGCATTCTCAGGCTTTGTATGGAAATAACTGTCAGCAGGTTGAGCAATGTTATATTCTGTCCTGTGAAGAAAGACATACTAATTAACTTACATCAGGCTAGCTTATCACTGGGACCAGTTCTTTAAATAGTTTTCACCTCTAGCATTGCTCAGTGTGCACTAAGCTTCCTATCAACGTCTTCTGCTGACTGATTTATGATCAGCCACCTACAGGAGTGAAATGGCTGACGGGGGTTGAGCGTCTGTGGCCACAGAATGGAGCTCCTCTGTGTGAAAACCATACACTTGGGCTTTTTGGCACTTTCTTTTAAGAGATGCTCATTTGGAGAACTTTTTGGATCCCTTTCAGTGGTAGTAAGAGGATAGCTGGGAGGTAAGAGTTGTATCACATGGGAAAGGAATATTTGAACAGATACTCATACTTAAGATTAGAATGGAGGAATTTTGATATGCCTTTGTTATATTTCGATATTCCTTTGGGAAGTTCATACATTTTTATACTAAATCCTCTAGAAAACAAAGATTTGATCATCCTTTGAGTAGAGCATTATATTTTAAACATAGACAAAGATAAAACAATATGTTCCTCTGGCAGGTATTTCTCTATTGTTTTTAGTCATTGGAAAAAGTAGCCCTGGCTGGTGTAGCTCAGTGGATTAAGCGTGGTCTGCAGACCAAAGGGTTGCCGGTTCGATTCCCAGTCAGGGCACATGCCTGGGTTGCGGGCCAGGTCCCCAGTTAGAGCCATTTGAGAGGCAACCACACAGTGATATTTCTTTCCCTCTGTTTTTCCCTCCCTTCCCGTCTCTCTAAAAATAAAAATAAATAAAATATTTTTTTGAAAAAAGTACTTGCGTGCATGCACATGAGTGCGTGTGCTCCTTGACTGCACCATTGCTTTGAATTTCCTGCCCTTTGCAATTCCAAGTGAATTGGCTCATCAGGATTCCTGCCAACTTATGAATTTAAAGTAGTGTTATCTGTATAGTTACTATATAACAACAGATTTGCTGGATATATAGGATAGCCCATGGGAGTCTTCTAGAAGATATTATAAAGAAATTGAACGTTGCATGTGTTCATTGGATTTTTCAAATTTATTCTCTTTAGGACCTCCAGGATTTTTAAATTTGACCTCATTTTCCCTTCATGTCTTGAGCAAAATAAACATCTTCTACTATTCTGTGTTGTTGCTGACTCTATATACAGTGCTGGGTAAGTCAATTAAGAAACCTGAGATTGCATAGAAATCTGGCAAGGAATATATTGAAAATTTTGACAACAGAGTCATTTGGGCTTCTGAGAATGTAGCTAATGGCACATGATTCCTTCATAAGTCATTTCCTGGTATGTGGTCTTGGCAAATAAAGTTGTTTCTTAACATGTTTAAAGGACATTTAGGCCCTGGTCAGGTGACTCAGTTGGAGAGAGTCAGCTTGTACATCAAAAGGTTGTAGGTTCGATCCCCAGTCAGGGTGTGTATGGGAGCAGCCACTTAGTGTTTCTCTCACATTGATGTTTTTTTCTCTCTCTCTCCCTTCCTCTCTCTCTAAAATCACTAAACTTTTTTTTAAAGGACATTTAGTTTCTTAAGAGTACTGAGACGACCACTGCAGAATTTGTGTAGAAACCTAACAGAAGATAGTTCATCTTAATTGCCGTCTCCTCAAAGCAGCCTTCTCTGACTTGCCTTAAGTTTTATCTTCTATTTCATCATGCTTTTCATGTCCTTCATTCCTTTGTCAAAATTTATGGTTATCTTCTATGTTCACCATCTCTCCCCTCACTAGAACATCCATCGATGTCTTATCTCTCTTGTTCACCTCTATGCCCAGCACTAAGCGCAATGCGTAGTGTGTAGTTCAGTGAATAGTTAACATGTGGCTCCTAGAAACTCAGCTCAGGAAAGAGAGAATCTGGGATGAGCAGTGAGTTCAGGCACATCTGATCTCCTCTCTTCTATTCACCATTATACCCAATGCTTACAAAGTCACTTAGCCACTTACAGAAACAGAAATCGCTATAGGTCCCTTTTAAAGCCTTTTACTAATTACATTATTGATTAAAAGTTAATTAGGCTATTCGTTGCTTGGTCTTTGTTTTACACTTCTTCCCCACCTTTGGACTTTTCTTTGCTCATTACTAACTCCCACCAGAGAACAAAAAGTATTGAAATAAAAGACATGACACTTACCACACTATATAACAAGCTCCCCTTTGGAAGTCAGTTTTCTTGTCAGCAGACAGGTTGAAGCTGTTCCGGACACCCATCTTACACTAGGAGGGAGAGTGAGTGATTTGGTTCCTGGCTATAAAAGAAAACCTTAAGAGGGCAGAAGTTGCTTCATTTTCAAAAGTTGAAACTTGAAGGGAAAACATTTTTTAGACTGCTATGTATCTAATGGAGTTCGTATAATATAGGAGGTATATCTGAGAAAATTACCTATAACTTTTTAAAGCTGAACTCTATTCTTACCAGCAAATGATGATATTTGCGTTTTGAGAAAGGAAGTTTGACTTTCCCTTAATCACTCTTGACAATCTAGTGGTTCCAGACACCCGCCTACTGAGAAGGGGCAGGAAATAGTAGGGAGGAGAAAAAAGTCATTCTTGGCATCACAGGTGAAAAATTAAAATAAGGAAGCAAGTTAAACTTTGTACAGGTTCACCCTGAGTATGTAGTTGATGTACAAAGCAATGACTATGGATCAACAGGAGAAGGTTAAAGTACATTGATTAATATTAATAATAAAGAGCCCTGGTTGGTGTAGCTCAGTGGATTGAGCACAGGCCTGTGAAGCAAAGGGTCGCTGGTTCGATTCCCAGTCAGGACACATGCCTGGGTTGCAGGCCAGGTCCCCAGTAGGGGACACGTGAGAGGCAACCACACATTGATGTTTCTCTCCCACTCTTTCTCCTTCCCTTCCCCTCTCTCTAAAAATAAATAAATAAAATATTAAAACTATATTAATAATAAAGAGAAGAAGTGCATTTTACAGAGATTGAAGTGGTTGAAGTTTTATAGTTTAAGGGAGTCAACCTCAGTTATTTGGAAAATTAACTTCTGAGGAATACCTCTGCTTCTTAGAGGAAATGTTAAAACATTAGATTGAGGTTATTATTGCAACCAAATCTCCTAAGATTTGTGAGTGTACTCCTGTGTGTTTCTGGAATCTATAAGCTACCTATCTATTCCAGGTGCAGCATGTACTCGGACGATTTTATAATCCAGAGAATTATGGAGCAAAGGAGCAAATAGTTGGTTAGCTAGGACATCAGGCGCAACATAGAGATTAGCAAAGAAGAAAATTATGCAAATAAAATGTTTATAGATGACTAGTCTCATATTTTTTTGTTATTCTTGTAAGTGCATCTTGTGACATATGTAATTAGAGTCACAGTTATTTAATCATTCCCTTTCCTCTCTACTGCCTCTTCAGGGCCATGGTTCTTTGGTGAAATTACTGAAGGCAAAATGGGTTGCTGCTTTTCCTTTGGGATCTTTGTTGATGGGCATTTCCTACAAGGCAGTGTAACGTTTATGGTTGGACTTCTCCAGGTAAGAAATCAGAAATGCAATTTAAGAAAATCTTGGGTGGACTGGGATGGGAGTAAAAGGCAGAAAATTGTACTTGAACAACAATTAAAATAAAAATTTAGAAAAAATTTTTAAAAAGAACATCTTGACTTTGTTGGATTAATTGTGTAACATTTAGGAATTAAATCTTAAATCCCAAATTAAACACCATAAATTATGTTTTCTAATTTACTGGCAGATAGTCTTTAATAACTGGTGTTTTGTTTGCCTTTTGAGTACTTCCTAAGCTCTTTATTCTACCATTCCCCTGTAAACATCTAAAATAAATTTTTGTCAGGCAGGGTTTATAAGAGGCAAAGAGGTTTTGGTTTTTGTTGTTTGTTTCATGGTGCTTTTCATTGACAATAAAATAAGGGACTTATGGTAAAATAAATGATAGACTTCTGAGTAAACTAAAATTGATTGTGATAATGAAGCAGGAAAATATTTCAGAAGGAGGAAAGGAAAAATGGACACATAGGAAAAGTGGGTCATTTATCCAAAGGAAGCTGCACTGGGCAAAACCAGGTGTGGGTTTTCTATTGGTTGTACACTTATTTGGGAAGCACTAATACATTTGGTTTACATTTTGACTGAGACACGTTTAAAACAAACAAACACATAAATAAAACTCTGACTCATAGTAAATGTCTGTAAATAGGTTTGAAAGGTATTTACTTAACAATTTATTTTACTCACTTAATGGGACTAATGGACTAAAATCTGGAGGTGAGGACCTGAAGTTTTAGAAGAGATCCAAAAACATTGTTCAAAATGAGCTCAGAGCCTCATAACAGGGCAATAAAATGTGGCCAGCAGGGTTAGAGATAAACGGGGAAGACCTCTGCAAATACTAACCATAGGCCAGAACATTCTCTGTAAAGCAGCATTTCATACATGTGCAGGTCCGGGTCCAGTTGTTGTTTCTCAGGAGCACTCTTATACCAAGTAAACCTGAGCCTTACCAAAGGGTGGGTATATATTCATATTTGAATAAATGGTACACTAATAGTGGATCTTAGCTATCATCTAGGCTCATGACCCCCAAATCTACACCTCTGATCTAGATCTCTTCTCTGCACTTCAAGTGCCTATATAGCCAACTGCCATTTTGTATCTTCTCTTACATATCTACCAAGCATCTCAATAGTATATGGGACCTTTAATTTCTAACCCCAAATTTGTTCCTCTCTAGTTTGTTCAGTTTTAATAAATTGCCCCACAATTCACCCAGTTTCTTTAGGATGTATCCTTAAGTCTTCCCCTTCCCTCGTATTCTACCTAGTTCATCAGCAAGTAATACTTGTTTGCTCTACCACCAATCTATATCTTGAATCTACCACTTCTCTCCATCTCATTACCACCACCTTAGTCTAAGTCAGAATTATTGCTTGCCTGGGCATCCTCTAACTGGTCTTCCCTCTGCTGCGTTTGCCTCCTTACTGTCAGTTTGCCACCGAGTATCCACTGTGGTGCTTTTAAAACCTTAATCAACCTACTCACTTCTCAGCTTCAAATCCTTTCAAGCAGAGCAGTGACATGATCTAGGTCCTGCTGACTGCCCCAGTTTCCACCTGGCTCATCATGTTCTAGGCCATTGGCCTTAGTAGGCCAAGACCTCATCCACCTCTGGGCTTTTCATTTGATTCTTCTGCCTGGAATGTACTTCCTCCCACTGACTCATTCCTGTGCTTCAGGCCTTAGAGAGTTCATCTGCCAGTTACCCTCATGACCCAATTGTTTCCTTTATTGAATGTTTCAAAATCTGTAATTATCTCTCTTTTTTGGTTTCTCCCTGTTAGAATACAAGCTCTGTAATGTATCTTTTCTGACTTGTTCACCAGTGTGTCCCAAGCCTAGAGCATAGTAGTGTCTACCCCATAATGGGTGCTGAATTGGTGAATAATACAGCAACTGAACTTGGACTGTAACTTAAATCTTCTAATTTAAATTCCAGGAATCATCATGCCACTTCAAATAAAAATACCAATATCAGAAAAAAAATATTGATACCCAAATCCCTCTCCCCACTCCTGCACTAATCCAGAATAGTATGTGTGCATCTAGAGGCATACATATTCAGTTCATTTCCACCTTAAACATTATCGAGGGCTTCAACATATTCATTTTAAATGCCTTTAAAATAAATAAAAGGATACAGGTTAAAATATACAACTAACTACAAATCAACTGTTGTGTTAGAAGCAAGTGTGACTGAAACGTAAAAAATCAGAGGGTTAACCCCCAAGAGAGAAAGCAACATATTCTTAAGAGCTACCTAATGCATAGTGAGACGGGGTCCTGACCCTTCTGGGGGCTTGCTAGTAAGCTAATGGTTCTGTTCTGCTCTTTCCAGCTGGCGTTCTTTAACATCCCCTTGATGGCTTACCTGTGTTGGAGCTTGCTGCAGCGGTGCTTTGGTCACAACTTCAAGTCTCATCTCCGTCAAGGAAAATATTTGAAAATTATACCTGTTCACCTCCTTATGTTACTACTGTACATCTGGCAGATTTGTTCCTGCTACTTTCTTCATATGACATATGGCACTCTGGCCTTTTTTTTCTCCCCTTTGCGAACCTGGTTGACACTGCTGACACCTCTTCTCATTTATCGTGTGTGGACACTGAACTCCAAGGAGCTTGGAACCTTTACAACGCAGTTAAAAAGCCACTTGAGCTCCTGAAGGCCTTGCCTCACCATCCACCTCGGTAGCCCAGGCCTCTGCCCCAGCAGCAGGTGAAAGGCCAGTACTGGTGGCAAGCTTCAGAAGTTGCTGCTGCTTGGCTGCCCCGGAGTCGAGGGGGATTGCCTACTACTGATTCCTGCAGAATGGACTGCAGAAAAATCTCTCAATAATGCCATGCTTCCTTCCTTCCTCAAGAAGGCAAAGAGTTGATTTACTTTTGTGAAGAGAAAGTCCTATATCTAGACCCACAGGACAGGGACTGGGTGTGTATGGGCGTATCTGATGCCCAGTGTGTTTTTAGGACTACCTCATATAAAGTACCTACCAGTGTCTGGGACTCAGCAGGAAAGGGTGCCACTTAGAGGCAGGGAACCAATGTGAACTGGGCCCGACTCTGGCTACCCTTGCGCTCTCACCTCTCCGTCCCTTTTTCTCGCAGGGTTAGGGGCTCTACTTTAGTCGTGTTTTCAACCAATCAAATAAATGAAGGATGAATAAGAAACCACTCTGACTGGGCCTGAAGTTTGGAGCTGGGCCTCAAGCCTGGGAAGGAGGGGGGCGTGGCCAGGCGCTTGGGAGTCGGGGAGGCGGGGCTGGGTGGGAGGAGGTGTGGCCAGGCCTCCGGGGCTGGGTGGGGCGGGCTGTTGCCGGAAAGGAATGCGGGCCTGTGACACCCCCGGAAGTAGAGTGGCTACCGCAGTGCGGCACTGGCCGCTCCTCTGGCGGCTTTGTTTGCGGACCTCAGACCGTCTACTGAGAGATGGCAAGCGCAGCTGCACCTGCAGGCCTCACCCTGGATCCTCCTTTGGAGCAGCTCCGGCACTTAGCAGGGGAGCTGCGGTTACTCTTGCCCCGAGTGCGGGGTGAGATGACGCTTTTGCGACGGGGCAACTGCTGGGGCGGACTCTGGGTTAGGAGGAGGCCAAGCTGGGGGGGGGGGGGGGCAGGGACAGAGACCCGGGCGTGGGAGGTGGGGGCCAGAGGTGGCCTCGCTTACCTCTGCTCTTCTTTCTGCCACCCTGGTGCACGCACCACACGCACCCAGTTGGTGAAGCCCAGGAGACCACCAAGGAGTTCAATACGGAGACGTTTTGGATAAGACTCAGTGAGTTCCTCTCCTGTTGGGTACTCCCACTTCTCTTCTTCCAGCGACCCGATCGATCCCTTTCCTTCTCACTTTCCGCCTACGCATCCTCTCAGGCAGGGTACCTCACCATATCCACCCTTGGCATCTTAGAGGATGAAAAAAAAAACATTGATCTTTGGAAGTGTTTTTGAGATGTCTCAGTTGGTAAGAGTAGGGAGGGAAGACACTATCTTTCAAGTCTGTGCAGCAGTTGCAGCCTTGTCCTTTCGGCACTAACATTGGCTCCTGCCTCCTCCCCTGTCACCCCTCCTCCCCCCGCAGATGATGCAGCTGTGAAAGTGTCAAGGGAAGCCACGATTCTGACCGAAGTCTTCTCTCGACTTCCACTACCACTGCCGTCCCCACAGGTGCGCTTTAATTTCCTGGAATCCTTGTGCTGCCTCATTATTCCTTACCAATCCTCTCACTTTCTTTCCACCTTTTACACTCAAGCCAGGGGATTTATTATTCGTATCTGTCAAATAAGACTGCTGTTCTCATCTCACAGGATTGTTGGAAAGACCACATTGCCAAGTGCAGTTAAGTGTACTACAAAGTTTATATCTCTGTAAAGTAGATATTCTGTAGAGTACATTTTACATAGCTCTGGCCTAGAATTTAACAGCAAAATGAGGACAAGGAAAATAAAAGAAAGCCAGTGAGTGCTTAGAAGGAAAATAGTCAACACTGAGAATTGTAGATTTGTTGTGATCCTGCTACAGAAACAGACTGCCACCTGGTTAATGCACTAAGAGGATTAGCAAACAATTTCTGTAAAGGATCAGAGAGTAAATACTTAGGTTTTGCAGATCAACTCTGCCCTTGCAGTGCACATACAACTGTAGATGATATGTAAACAAAAGGGTGTGGCTGGGCCCCAGTAACACTGTTTCAAAAAACTGGCAGTGTACCTGATTTGGCCCTCCGGTGGTAGTTTGCCAACTCCCCGCCCAAGATAGGGTGAATATTCCACTGCGGAAAGCAAGAATGAGTTTTTCTGGCTGTTTCTTAATGACTTATTGAATTATCAGCCCAGTATCTGGTGTCCAGCTAACTCCTCTCTGGTATGTGATGAGAATAGCACAAAGTCTAACTCGTAATAGGACTTCAGAAAGTGTTTGTGATGCGGTACAGATGTCTACTGTCTTCAAATTGAAGGTGGGCCACCTTGATCTGTTTCCTTTTTTCATTCTGAAATGGGTCCACCTCCTCACAGGAAACCCAGAGGGTCTGTGAACAAGTCCATGCTGCCATCAAGGCTGTTATTGCAGTATACTACTCACTCCCCAAGGATCAGGGTAAGCTGCTGTGCACGCAGGAGCATTCAGTTTGGAGGGCAGATCTTTGCTAATATGACAGCTTATGTCCTGAGCCTTTAACTTTTCCTCAATTTGAGCATGTATTGTAACTTTCTCATAAAATGCAAAGATAACTTTATAATATAAGTAACCTCTAAAAATAAGCCTTTAGATATAGATGCTGTGTGGCCATCTCCGCTGCCTCGCCTGGCTCTAGAATTTTTAATTCTCGCTGGCTCCTTTCTCTTTAACCCACTATACCACCATAGACTCTGGCCATCTGCAGACTCCCCCTGTATTATATCATACCCTGTTTCTGAGTTCCCTTCTACATTAAGTGGTCTCCTGCTTTGCTTGTAGATCCATGCCTTGATTATAACCATACCAAAACTATAAATAAATACATGTCTCATAGATCTTCAGGTTATTCAAAGATGGCTTAAACTTCAAGTGTTTTTATGCACAAGTATCAAGGGACCACTGCCCTTAATGAATGAATACATTGTGTCATGGAAAGGTTTTGTTCTAGGTCTGTTATGGAGAGCAGCACAGGAATGGTAGGAAGGGCAAGAAAATAACATGGGAATATAAGTCAGACCAGAGTTTTATGTGGGCACTCCAGTTAAAGCATGTGGGTGCACATTACCTTAAGTTCTGTAGTGCATCCTCTCTCAGGAAAGCAGATGGTGACTTCTGGAAAGAAGACCAGACTGCTGAGTCTTTGGGTTTGGCTACAGGAATCACCCTGAGAAAGCTGGTTCGGAGCACCACTTTGGACATCGTGGATGGCATGGCTCAGCTTGTGGAAGTGCTTTCCATCACTCCGGCCCAGAGGTAGTGATGCCACAGTTGGGCTATTGGCTAATGGGGTTCCTTATTTCGGGGAGAGGAAAAACTCATTTCAACAGCAAAGTTACTGATAATGGAGAATAATAAAGAGGAGGAAGGAGCGCTTTAGGAGACAGGAAACTAGCTTATTGATATATCCTTATTGATTCCGTTCCTCAGCCCTGAGAACAATGACCTTATTTCCTGCAACAATGTCTGGCTTGTGTGCCAGCAGGTGCCTCGGATACCAAGAGGTGGGTAAGAGGGGAGCGGGCCATAGACTCTGCTGGCCAAAGCAGCCAGACCTCTCATACCAGCTTCCAGTTTTGTACCATGTATGTATTTTAACTTATATAAAGATTTTAGCAGAATATATATAGTTTATCACCAACATCAAAAGGTAGGTATTAATACTTTCTGCCAGTCTTTTAACTCTCATACTTCTAAATTCAAACTCCCCTCTTGCTGTGACTGTCTCATGTTCAACAAATGTGGTTTGTTCTCCTGTTCTGCCCCAGGATCAGTATTATGGGCCACACAGAAGCAGTTATGAGGTAGAGCCAGCTAGGCCAAAAGCTGTGGTCATTCAAGAGGACCATGAAGAAAAACACTTGTGACCATTTTACTTCTTGTGAATGACAGAAAGCATTTTAGCCCCCTATCTGTTAGTACCTGGAGGATGTGTGAGAATTTTACCTTAAACTGCTGGTCTTGTTGACCGTCTTTGGCACTCCCTTCAAGTGGGAACGCTGTTGATTGCCCTTTGCGGACTTAAGAGAATTGTTGGGTTTCTCTAATTCTAGTACTTCTGATTTTTTACTCACAGACAACAAAGCTGCAGCCCTTTTAATGCTGACAAAGAGTGTGGATTTAGTGAAGGATGCGCACGAGGAAATGGAGCGGGTGAGACTTCCATCTTTGCTGGTCAGTGGAAGGCAACTCTGATTAGTAGATGAGAAATGGTTATAAGGAGAGGAGATGTCCTGGGCATTGGCCAAATAAATTCCACCCTCTTCCTGCCCTCTGTCTCCCACCTCCACCCCACGCTGGTGTGTGATTTAATGCCGCTCCCCTCTGGCCCATTGCTAGAGAGTGAGAGGGTATATGCAGGGATACAACTTTGCCACCATGAGTGAAGTAGCTGGCAGAGGTTTGTGGACAACTCAGACATGATGCTGAAAGTACAATCGTCTTTACTTTTTTGGTATTCACATAAATCATGGTATGTCTTAGGCTGTGGAAGAATGTGACCCTTACTGTGGCCTCTCGAATGACATTGAGGAGGACAACTCTGAACAGGATGATGTTTTGGGGTGTCCAAACAATCAGGACTCCTACTGGTCAGAGGAAGATCAAGAGCTCATAATCCCGTGCCTTGCCCTGGTGAGAGCATCCAAAGCCTGCCTGAAGAAAATCCGGGTCGCAGTGGCAGAGAATGGAAAGAAGGACCAGGTGGCCCAGCTGGATGACATTGTAGATATTTCTGATGAAATCAGCCCGAGGTAAGTGCAAACCTCACTTGAAATATCCAAGAAGCAACATTCTGACCTCAGCGTGTGCTGTTACCTCAAGGTTTCTTCCCCAGTTTTTTATTTTGAAAATCCTCAAACCTACAGAGAAGTTGAAAAGTATTGCAGTGAGCACCCATGCATCCTTCATCTAGATTCATTTATTGTTCATATTATTTTCTGTATTGGTTTATTTCTGTATAGATAGATTAGCCATTTTCTCCTTGAACCATTTGAGAGTAAGTTGCAGACATCAATGACATTTCAGCCCTAAATACTTTTTTTATCTTATTACATCTAAGGAATTTAGCATTGAGCTAATTAACATTATCTAATGTTCACATTTCCCCAGTTATCTCTAAAATGTCTCTTGTAGCTTTTTTAAAAAAATATTTTATTTATTTATTTTTAGAGAGGGGGAAGGGAGGGAGAAGGAGAGGGAGAGAAACATCGATGTGAGAGAAACATCTGTTGGTTTCTTCCTGTATGAATCCTAACAGGGGATCGAACCCACAACTTAGGTATGACCCTGACCAAGAACTGAACCTGTGACCTTGTGGTGTATGGAAAGATGCTCCACCCAACTGAGCCCCTGGTCAGGACTAGATCCTCCCATTTGGAACTGAATTAACCATGTCTTCTCCTAGTGAAACAGGGTGTTTAGTAAATATCTGTTGAGTTGATTCTTTATTGGTTGTCCAGTTTAGGAACTGTAGGCATTTCTGTGACAGTCATTTTCTTACTAGTTGCATCCTTAGTTGTGTACTAGAAGCCACCTAACTGTGTTTTGTTTCTTTTTGTGTTAATGGTTATTTTTGCTTTCTGTCCTCAGTGTGGATGATTTGGCTCTGAGTATATATCCACCTATGTGCCATCTGACTGTGAGCATCAATGTAAGTGCCTACATTGGTAGACCTAACTTGGTAGAATTTTACCAATCACTAGTATTTCCTTTAAGCCGTAGGAAATATATTTGTTGCACTTGGCTGTAAGTACAAGAGTAATATCACAGTTCTTACATGATAAGTAATATCATAATTCTTACATTCTTATGGTGTTTGTGCTTGATAAATATTTGCTGAATTATAATAGCCATGAGCTCTGGTAGTACTTTCTTCCATAACCACTTGGGTAATCATTTAGACAAACCTAAAGACCTTAGAAGATGCTGCTTTGAAAAGAAAGTCCTAATTATTATAGTGCTTTTGGATCTTCTCATCCTGAAGTCACATGCTTCTAATTACTACTACAGGCAGAAATAAATGTTGCAGAGAAAACCTCTATTCTAATATGAGCACATTACATGATTTAACCGTGGAGAGTCAAGTTCTTTATAAAATCGAATTTCATTGTATTCTTTCAAGTCCTGGGTTCTGTGCTAGAGAGTTATCTTATTTTTATAAACTCAAGTTCTCATCTCTAATGTTATTGGAAAAAAAAAGTAGAATTGCCAAATGGCTTATATTCTACAATCAGATGTATCAATTCTAATAATTTTTAAGAAATTAGATAGTGGAAATTGGATTCATCAAATATATCTTCATAATGTACAAACACTTTGAAGGAGTTTAGTATCCTTTTGGGCATTAACTTTTAAAATTTGTATTCACTTTTAAAATATTGACCTCCTAAGGAGTAAACATCTTTAGCAATATGCCTTCTCAGCGACCTCAAATAAAAATTTAAAATATGTATTAGACATTGGTGACATACATACATCCTCATATTTTCTTGTCATTGGTGTTCTTAAAATTCTGTACATTGGTGTGTGTGTGTGTGTGTGTGTGTGTGTGTGTGTGTGTGTGTGTAAACTAGCAACCTTTTGCTTTGTGGGATGATGCTCAACCAACTGAGCCACACTGGTCAGGAGTACGTACATTTTTTTCTTCAGATTTTTTAAAAAAGATTTTAGCCCTAGCTGGTGTGGCTCAATGAATTGAGTGCTGGCCTATGAACCAAAGTGTTGCCAGTTTGATTCCCAGTCAGCGCACATGCCTGGGTTGCAGGCCAGGTCCCCATTAGGGGACACTTGAGAGTCTACCACATATTGATGTTTCTCTCTCTTCCTCCCTCCCTTCGCCTCTGTCTAAAAATAAAAAAATAAAATAATCTTTAAAAAATCTTTTTTTAAAGATTTTATTTATTCACCTTTAGAGAGAGGGAAAGGGAGAGAGAAACATTGAAGTGGACACATCCATTGGTTACCTCTCACACACCCCCAAACAGGGACCTGGCTCACAACCCAGGCATGTGACCTGGTCAGGGACTGAACTGGCAACCCTTTGCTTTGTAGGCTGGCATTCAATCCACTGAGCTCCACCAGCCAGGACTACACAGATTTTTAAAAGGAGAAACATTAGTTGTTTATATGATATACTCTGAACTATCAGAAGTTCAGATAAATTCAGGTTATATTCTTCCTTTTGCCTCTTTTCTAAATTAAAAATAAAACTTTGAAAAGTATTATAGCAACAATATAAATAAGATTTTGCTGGAGTTCTGGTCAAGATAGAGGCATAGGTAGATGCACTTAACCTCTATATGGAAGTCCAATAACCAAAGATTTAAAGGAGCCACATTCATCCAGATGGGTAGGAGGGGCTGAGACATAGAGGCAGGTGGAGAGTTGAGGAGATGTGGTGAGGGTGGAGAGGTGGCAGTGGATGGGCAGTCCCTCATTCACGTGTGGTGGATAAAAATCAGGAGGGATACCTTGGGAGCGAGCAATCCCAGCCCAGGCCAGACTGCATGGCCAAGGGTTCTAGCACTGGAAAGATAAATCCCTGTAACTTCGGGCTGTAAAAACCAGTGGGGGTTGGGGCGGTGGAATAAAATGCCAGATTTTCAGGAGACTGCATAAAGGGCCCGCATGGTCTTAGAATGTACACAAACCCACCCACTCTGGGATTCAGCACCAGGGCAACAACTGGAAGGATACTGCTGACACACGTGGAGTGGGTGCAGTGACTGGAAATGGGGCAAGTGCTGGGCAAACCTCCAGAAGCCAGTCAGCAGCACTGTCCCCTCTCCAAATCTTCCCCCAACACAGAGCCATCAAGTGGTGAAGTGGGTTGCCCCACCTGGTGATTACCTAAGGCTCCGCCCCACACAATTTAAAGGTGCCTTTCAACAACACGCCATGTTACTAAGATGGAGTCGAAGCAGCTCTACCTAATACACAGAAACAAACACAGGGAGGCTGCCAAATTGAGGAGACAAAGAAATATGTCCCAAGTGAAAGAACAGAACAAAACTCCAGAAAAAGAATTAAATGAAACAGATAACTAACCTATCATATGCAGAGTTCAAAACATTGGTGATCAGGATGCTCAAAGAACTCACTGAGTACGGCAACAACATAAAGAAAAAAATGAAGGTTACATTAAGTAAAATAAAGAAAAATCTACAGGGAACCAACAGTGAAGGGGAGGAAGCTGGTATTCAAATAAATGATTTGGAACATAAGGAAGAAACAAGCATTCAACCAGAACAGCAAGAAGAAACAAGAATTCAAAAAGCAATAAGGATAGTATAAGAAAGCTCTGGGACATCTCCAAACATACCAACATCCAAATTGTAGAGATGCCTGAAGAAGAGAAAGAGCAAGAAATGGAAAACTTATTTGAAAAAATAATGAAAGAATACTCCCATAATTTGGCAAAGCAAATAAACATACAAGTCCAGGAAGCACAGAGTCCCAAACAAATTGGACTCAAAGAGGACCACACCAATACACATCATAATTAAAATGCTAAAGGTTAAAGATAAAGAGAGAATCTTAAAAGCAACAAGAGAAAGCAGAGAGTTACCTACAAAGGAGTTCCCATGAGACTATCAGCTGCTCCCCCCAAAACTTTACAGGCAAGAAGGGTCTGGCAAGAAGTATTCAAAATGATGAAAAGCAGGGACCTATAGCCTAGATTACTCTATCCAGCAAAGCTATCATTTAGAGTGGAAGGGCAGATAAAGTGCTTCCCAAACAAGGTAAAGTTAAAGGAGTTCATCTTCATGAAGCCATTACTACACAAAATATTAAAGGGACTTATTTTTTAAAAAGATCAAAACTATGAACATCGCAACAAATTCACAATAATTAACAACTGAATCTAAAAAAAACAAACTCAGCAAACAACTAGAACAGGAACAGAATCATAGATACAGAGAACATTTGGAAGGTTACCAGCTGGGAGGGGGAAAGAGGAGAATGGGGGAAAAGTGCAGGGATTAAGAAGCATAATTGATAGGTACAAAATAGACAAGGGGAGGTTAAGTAAGGTATGGTGAATGGAGAAGCCAAAGAACTTACATGCACAACCCATGGGCATGAACTATGGTGGGGAGTATAGGTGCGGGGAAAAGGGATACTGGGTGGAGAGGGGCAAAGGGAGAAAAATTGGGACAACTGTAATAGCATAATCAATAAAATATATTTTAAAAAGGGTTCTGCTAAATAGACAATCCAAAATTAGGTGAGCCCTTACCATAAAAATAAAACTTTCCTGTTTCTTTTCTAGTCTGCAAAACTTGCTTCTGTCATAAAGAAGGCACTTGAAATTACGAAGTGAGTATGAGGACTTCTCCCCAAATAGATTTATGAGAATAAACCTGTCCAGCCATTCTCCGCTCCCAACCCCCTATTTCAAGGAATAGCTGTGGAGTTTTCTTTCGACTTCAGTTGTGGAGCAGCTGGGTTTCTGCAAAGAAACTTGCTTTTCTCAGTAGAGTTTCCTGTGTGCTTCCCATCGAGGATGGGTTTTCCCTTGACAGTGTAATAAATTTCACTTCTCTATGTTCCATTCCATTTACAGATCGAGTCATGTGACCCCAGAGCCAGAAGACAGTTGGATCCCTTTACTCATTAATGCCGTTGATCATTGCATGAATAGAATCAAGGAACTGACCCAGAATGAACTGGAATTATGAGTTTCCAGGCTCTTTTGTCCTCTCTTCTCTCTGTTTCTTACTGTCAGAGCCAGGCTTAGATGTCAGCTTTTTAAGTGGGGCTAGAATGCTTTCTGGTTTGAAAGAGAGTTTCTGTCTATACTTATCAAGAGATGCTATTACCAAAGATTGTTGGTGAAGCCAGAGTGACAATTATTTATAAAATATGAGTATGATATATTTTTCTGTGCTGGATACAAATATAATGGCATGAGTTTGTGTTCCTGAATCACCTCCCAGAGATTCCTAGGGAAGCTGCCTTACTATCTTTTTGCAATAAAGTGTGTTGTTTCGTTGTAAAAGATGTTGACAGTCTTAATAAAATGCGAAGCTGCCAGTGGTTAACTGAGTACCCTTCCAAAGTTTCTTTTTACCAGAAATTCAGGTTGAGGATTGAACATCGCTTTCCCTTGGATTTATAGGTCCAAAGACCTGATCTGATCAGAAGTATACTTAGAACAGAACACTTGACTTTAATGTGAAGAAGACAACTCCAAGGCCCCCCTTAGTACTTGGGCATATTATATCATACCCTTATTCTTATCAAATCCTTCTGAATATTATTTCATATCACTCCATGTCTCTAAAGTTATTTTCTGTAATTGAGCTCATTTGTTAGGTTTGTTTACTACAGTGAACAGATTTTTAATATATATACTTGTATTGTTTCTGTGACATATTATATGTGTCCCCAGATAATACAAAAATTTTTATATATCAAAAAAACCTTAATGTATAAGAGTTTATATAACTTTAAGAGTCTCTTCAGTTAATCCTTTTGCAAAACTATCACCACTTAATTACATTTTTGCATCAGTCTGGGAGATTATATATCAGAAACAGGGTAAACTTGTAGTGATGTTGATTCTGGTGACTTGACTTAGGCCTTATGCCAGTCCTTTTCATTGTGAATTTGTGTGTCACTCATCACATCTGCCCTCCCGGTGTCCCCCTGGTCTCTTTAGGCATGAACAGCAATAGCAGCTGTTCTTTTGAGCAACTAGTGTATTGTTGGGATTGAAATTCTTAAGAGTTTTAACTTTTCTTGATGAAGTGTCATTCTGGATTTTTAACAAATATCATAAAAGAAAAGAACTAAAACTAAGAAAGTGTCAAAGCAACAAAATAATGTAAACAAAAAAAAATCATAACTTTGTACAAAAGGAGTCCAGTTCTTTTATTCTTTCTTCTAGGGCCTATTTCCTATATACTTAATAATTTTTGTATTTCTCTAGTAGACCAAATTCATGCTACCAACATCACACTTTAATTGTGGGATACTTAATGCATCCAGAGCTCTCCCAGAAACTTACCTACAGCTGAATCTAGAAGACCCTTCTCCTCTCAGGCCCTGTGTTTTGTATTTTATAACTTTGTTCAGTTATCTTTGAAAATTTAAGGGATAGCATTGATCAATGTAATTTTAGGGTTACCTAAAAATTCAACTTTTAGTTAATATTGCCCCACTTCATCAGAAATATAAGAGTGATTTAAATGTTAGGTTCTTTACCTATAAGTTAATGAATGCATTAGCACTAAAATGGTTATGAAAACCCTGAACCAGAAAAATCTGAATGTACTTATCTGAGTGCCTTTTTAAAAGTTTCCTTTTATCACGCAAGCCCAGTAGTTTCTATTCTATGACAACTAGTCTTCGTGGCTGCCTTAAGCTGGAGTGATAGAGATGAATATCTTTACCATTGATTTCTGAGGATCTAATTCTGTTCTTGGTCACTCTTCTGCTCAGCCTGAATGGATGTTCCCTTCTGGCACATTTGGTTCAGATCATAGACACAAGGGGGTGGTTGGGGCACTTGATGCTGGAGCTGGTCGTTTAAGCTGCAAGTTCAGGGGCTACCACAGTGACACTTCTGTAGTTGGTTAGGTTCTGGAACATGTCGCAGTCCATTTCCACAGTGAGCCGCTGGAGCCCCACCTTCGTCGGCGTGAACCGGAATTGGGTGTACAAGGTGTCTCCAGGTTGTACAGGACCTAATCTGAAATGAAAAGGCAGGTGCTAATTCTGTCTCAGGTTCATTGCTTTGCTGGTCCCAGGGATTCTGATCCTTCCCTACTTGAAGAGGTTGACACAGGAGGTTTTAAGGGGGTAGAAGACAGGAGCCTCTCGGTGAACAATTTCATGGCTGAGAAGAGAAATCCTATTCTAAGGGCTTCCAAGCTGCATCTGTTGTTTCTTTTAGGCCCTGTGACTTCAGTCTGTTTCCACTCTTGGTAACAGTATTGGGGTACATGTGGAAAAGCTCTGGCTTCCAGACACTTGCACTGCTAAATGCAGTGGGCGTGGCAGGTATATCGAGAAGGTGTCTGTATGTCAATAGGCAGTGTTCAGAGCCCCATCAGCAGCCTCCCCGCCTGCCTAGGGGCTTTCTTATGGTGACTGAGGGGTTGGTGCAGATACCCTTTGAGGAGCTTTGCCCCACAGCTGATCTGGGAGATCACAAATGTCTGGTTAAATCTTGGCAGTCCCTTCTCTGAACTTATTGACAAGAATGTCTCATTGAGTTTCATGAGACTAAAGCAGTGGCTCAATACCAGACAACCAGCCAGGGACCTCAGGGGCAGTGCAAGCAGAAACTCGAAATTGGATAGTTTATATTCCATAAAGGACGCAGTGGACATAATGAGGGGAGAGACCACAAAAGAAGACCTTGCAACATTTAAAACCAGCAAGGGACTAATGTCTAGTCTATATGGGGAACGTCTGCAAATGAACAAGGCAAAAAAGCAGGAACACCAAAAGAAAAGTGGTCAAAGAACTTTATAGAGGAGGAAATGGAAAAGGCTAATAAACACACGAAGAGTTAAAGTAAAACAATAATGAGATAGTATCTTATTTGTTTTCGGTGGAAACAAAGAAAGTTGGGTATTGCGTGAGCGGAGGGATAGTCGGGATGTAGGAACTGTCAGGGACTGCATGGAGGGAGTGTGGCTCCAACAGCCATTCTGCAAACATCCCATGACTCAGCAGGTCCATTCCTGGGCACATATCTCCTTTCCTCCCCCTCCAGTTTCAAACAGGTACATAAGGGAACATGTTTGGGGGTGTTCTTTGCAGCAGTATTTGTGGCATCCGAAAGTTAGAAGCACTCTGGGTGCCTGTCACCATAAAGGGGAGTGGGAGGAAGCAGGGGATGTGCATTAAGTATTATGTAGCAGAAACAATGGACTATATATATGTGGGTAGATCTGCGTGAAAAGGAAAAGAATTAGACATAACATCATTTATATAAGTTAAAAATACAGGCTCATGAAGCAATAGTGGACATTTCATACATACTAACAAAAGGATATGAAGGGTGGTAGGAATGGAAGTAGGGAATACAAATAAAAGAGAATATTCAAATAAACAGAATTCATTCCTGTGGTGGGCATTAGTAGACTGCAGCTTTTGAGAGGCAGCCTACCCTCCCTGTGATATTCTCTAACACCCAGTTCCAACCCTCTCCCCTGCATTCGCCGCCAATATCAGGTTCTTCCTGCATGATTAGGGAAGCAACCAGGGGCCAGGTGGATGCCCAAGGGGCACAGAGCCTCTTTCACTCCTGTCCCCCACACACATGGTCCCCGGGATGATACAGGCCCTAATCCCTTTGTTTTACTTCAGGGCATATTTGCACTGTCTCCATGGACACAGCAAAAAGACAGTTACTAATGCTGGGTCCCGGCCTTTCTGACCAGCTGAGATATGTCACGGGGATGGGAAACTTGCGGTCTCTTACTTGTAGGTCCTCTCTCTGTGAATGAGCCCCCTTCCAAGGATGGAGATCACGCAGTCCTTCATGGGAGCAGCTAGAGAGTTATGGATGCTGACTGAGGCTGTAAGAGGTTGATACTGCTCTGCCACCTCTGGCATCTGTGGGAGGAGACAACATCTGGAGCAGAGGCCACGAACACAGAGCCACAGTCACTTCTTCCTCTCCTGGGCACCTGCCCTGTACTCTCCCCATTAGCTTCCTATCTCTGGCATCCTAATCCCAATACCACAGCTGACTTCTTTACCCCTTTACCTGGTCTTCCTGCATTTACTCTCATCCTTGATCCATCACAGACTGCCTCTGAAGGTGCCTCTCTTCCACTTCGAGACTTTGGAGGGTTTCCCATTGTCTTTGGAATATAGCTTCAGTTGGCAATCAGAGCCCTTCCTAGTCTGACCCCAACCCACCTCTCCAACCTTGTTTGTTCTTCCCTTAACTAAACGCCATCCAAGCCACATCTGGTACTTTCCCATCCCCAGTGCACCCATCATGTTCCCTGCCTTTGGGCCCCTTCTGTTTGCAGTGGCCTTCCCCTACCTCTGCACTGGAAGCTTACCCATTTTTCAAGGTCCAACATAAATGCCACCTCCTCCATGAAGTCTTCCTCAAACTAATCAGATGGATTTAATCCCCTTTACTTCACTTATCCCACAGTGACTTTGTGGCTCTATTAAAGCACTTACATATAAGACCAAAAGTTGTGTCTCTCTTACCCAACTATAACCTCTCTGAGGGCATGAACCACATCACATTTTGGCCAAGGTAGACATGTGGAAAGATGACCAGATCAAGAGCCATAAATCTCTAAAATGTCCCATTTTTACAATCTTGTGCATGCTACTGTCCAGGACAGTTTCCTCATCTGAATAATGGAAACAGTTCCACCTCATGGGGCTTTTGAATTAAAAGAAATAAAGGTGAAAATATATTGGCCTATGTATAATGTGCTAAATAGACATAGGCTATTATTATCCCTGTAAGTATGGAGGCAGCAACTGGGGAAGCCCAACTTTAGACACCTTTACTGAGCCACCTAAAGAAGGTGGAAGATTTAAACTGGAATACCACATGCAAGAAACCATCTCTGTGAAGACAAGGAGCTCTCAACCTAACATTTTCCAGTAATCCTGCAGCAGAGTCACCTGCCCTGGAGTGTGATGGGCCCTGGTTCTTTCTGAAATAGGGGCCTGAGTAATAGCAAATGAGGGTGATTTGGGGAGACACTGGTGCCTACCTCAATGGCAAGGCATGGTCTACAAATGGCGATGTCTTCCTGGGCAAAGCAGCTGAGGCTGGACTCCGAGTACGTTGCCAAAGCGGTAAGTCTGAGGAAGCTGTTCTCAGGTGGGCTTTGCTCAAAATAGGAGTAGGACAGGCTGGTGGTGATTTTCTTCACTGAGACACATGACAGGAGGAGTCAGTGCTGGAGTGTGTGCCCCGGACCCAGCAGTAGTTACATGCACAATGAGAAGAGGTCAAGATCTCACCGAAGCTAGAAAGATGCCTCATTCCTCACAGCAATTTCAAACTTGAACTCACTGAAGAACCCATCCCTCACCACCATCCCCACCTCCACCAGCATAACAGTCTTGGCAGGCCACCTCAGTGGGGCTGCGGAACAGTCTTTTTGAACTAGAACAAGTTAAGCTCTCTTGGCCACAGTTTCCTTATCTAATAACACCCACCTGGGTGGTGTTAGATGACATATGCAAACAGAGTGAATATCTCAGACCCTGCCACACAGTTGTTGCTGAATTCATGCTAGTTCCTTCCCATTCTCTGCTTCTTCTCTTTCCCTTTGTCAGAGAAAATAAAGCCATCCTTCATCCTTGAGGAATCCTCTCAAGTTCATGTTCCCACTCCCAACCTACAGACATGGACATCTACCCCGGTTGTCACTGCCCCAGCAGGAGGATGAGGTGTCCCCCCTGCTCAGGTCTAGTCCTCTGCTTTTTAAACCTGTGCTCCTTCCTGACCCTGCCAGTGCCTAGCTGTGAACTACGTCTTGGTCTGCTCATCTGGGAAGTGGGAATAATAATGGTTCCTGCCTCATAGGGTTGTTTTGAGGATAAATGAGACAATGCACATAGAACATTTAACACCACATTTGTCACAAATAAGTGCTCAGTAAATGTGAGCTATAATTATTCTAGTTGACTCTCATTTCCCCCAAAGTTTGTGTCATCAATTAAAACCCATATTTCCTACTTGACTAGGCATAGTGGACACCCAATACAACATACAGATGGTATATTATAGAACTGTACCCAAAACTACATAATTTTGTTAACCAATGTCACCCCAATAAATTAAATTTTTTAAAAAGGATAAAAAAAATTTCTCCTGAGGCTTCAGGCTTTCCTTCTCTGCTGATTATTTTTTCCATCATGTAAGCAGATTTCACTTTCTCTCATCTTAAGTGAAAAACAAAAAAACACCCTCCATCTACCCAGTCTCTGGCTGACTACCACCCAGCCTCTCTTCTTTATCCATCCACTCTTCCAGAAAGGACTGCACCCTGTCTCACCTCCTCAGCTCTCAATCCATTTAACCCCAGGAAGCTGGTATTCACCATCGCTTCTGAGGAAGACCACTCTGCCAAGGGATGCTTTTCCACCCTGACCTCTCTGTTGCCCTTGCTGGGTGCCCCCTCCTCTCTTTCACTTCTCCATCTCCCTTACCTTCTGCTCTCTCCCTAACTGCCCCTTTCATGCTGGTGTCACCTGTGTTCTCTCCTCGCTCTCTCTTCTCACAGTCCTCCTTACCCTATTGAGCTCATCGATGCCATGACTCTTGGCCAGGCCTTTCTTGTGGGATTCTTACATCTGATTTCTAACCCAGGCCTTAATGTTGAATACCAGGTTTAGGTTTCCAGCTGCATACCGCCTATGTAATGGGCTTTCAAACCCAACATGTCGCTAACAGAACTCATCATCTATTCTCCAAACCTTTTCTTCCCCATTTTCCCTGTTCTAGAAGCCCCCCCCCCAAAAAAACTGGAAGCTCTCTTCCCATCCCCCCACACATATTCACAAGTCCAGTCTATAACCTTCTTAATGTATCTTCAGTTGAAGTGCTGATAGTTTTCCTTCATTTCTTGACTATAACAAAATCTTTCAACCTCTAATCCAGTGGTTCCCAACATTGGATGCATATTAGAGTCACATGGGGAGCTTTATGAAACAATCCCAGTGCCAGGCCATACTTCAGGTCAGTTATATCAGACTTGGATGGTGATCAGTATTTTTAAAGTTCTTCAGGTGATTCAATGTGCAGCCAAGGTTGAGAACCGATACTCTAATAGAGTCCCTTCCATTCCATTCTTCCAAAAGCCCTTTTTTAAAAATGAATTTCTTCCTGGCCAGTGTGGCTCAGTTGGTTGGGGTGTCATCCCGTAAACCAAGAGGCCGCGGGTTTGACTCCCAGCCAGGGCACATGCCTAGGCTGTGGGTTTGGTCCTCTGTCAGGTGCATATGAGAGGCAACCAATCGGTGTTTCTCGTTCACATTGATGTTTCTTTCCCACCTCTTCCTCTCTCTCTCTAAAATCACTAAGCATGTTCTTGGGTGAGGATAAAAAAACGTGAAAAAATGAATTTCTGATCATAATGACTCCCTGTAACAACTTTCACCAGTTCCCTGTTGCCCAGAGAACAAAACTCAAACTGCTTGGCATGACCTACAAGCTCCTGTGTGGTCTGGTCTCGCCCATCTCCCACACCACTGCCCGCACTGCTCCCCTCCCTAGCACCCCCCTCAGAAGGGAAACATGGTGGAGAGACTGGAGGGAGGGTGGTGACTAGGAGGCT
The DNA here is from genome assembly GCA_004027735.1 of Carollia perspicillata. Classification (NCBI taxonomy): domain Eukaryota; kingdom Metazoa; phylum Chordata; class Mammalia; order Chiroptera; family Phyllostomidae; genus Carollia; species Carollia perspicillata. Next base: position 13,840 of record PVKM010006537.1, on the reverse strand, counting down.
GTTGCAATAATATAGACAAGCTCTATTCCACACTGATTCTATCTTGCTTCAACCATGGAATTTCTGACTTAATTGGTCTGGGGTGTAGACTGAGCATCAAATTTTCCTAGGTGATTCTGATTACAAGAAAGTTAGAAAACATCTGCTCTTGTCCAGGAAATTTCAACCACAAAAATAACGTAGGCAGTTTAAAAACAACAACAACAACCCCCCAAAAAAGAGAAATGCCTGGACCCCATCCCAGACCAATTAAAGACAATCTCTGGGAGGAAGAACCTGCGCACATGTTTTTCCTTTTGCCTGGAATGCCCATGACTCACTTTTCTGTCCATCACTGTCCTACTCATCCTTTCAGACCCAGTGCCATTTGATTTACTCAGAGGCAGCCTGCTCCAGCCAGGATGCAATGCTCCCCTGCCATTGTATTCTGTTTAACTTATCAAACACTTCTTACACTGCTGCTATAGTCTGTTTAGTTATATTACTGCCATCATAATTGTGCAGTATTTTTTTCTATGTGAAGCACAATAAATATATATTGAGAGAGAGAGAGAGAGAGAGAGAGAGAGAGAGAGAGAGAGAGAGAGAGAGAATGCACCAGAGGCTAGAAGCCACCTATTGAGACCTGCTGGGGGAGCCTTATGGCTGCAATCTGCCCCAGGTGGGAGCTGGGTGTTTGGGCAGCTGGCAGGGCCACAGAGAGTTACCTAGGTTGCCACTGAGCTCAAGAAACATCTTCTTCCTCCAGAGCTCAGCAGCAAGGACACCATTGTAGTACACCGCCTGTACCCCAATCGCCAGCTGCACACTCTTCTCCTGGTCGCTGGGGTTAATCAAGGTCACAGAGAGCTGGGCATCCCCTCCCAGGGGGAGGGAGGTGGGTGCTTCCAAGAACAAGTACAGAGGATCGGCAGTCTCAAGACTGGGAAGACGGTTGCCATCATCTCCCCCATGTTCCAGTTTCTTGTTCTGGACTCTCTCCAGCACCTCTTTTTCTTGAAGAGATCCTGCAGAATGGGATAAACAAAGAGGCCTCTTATCCATGGATAAGATTCATTTACCCGCTGCTGCTCAAATGCCAAAGTTGCAAAAGCTTTGCAAACCTCTAAGGCCATATTTAGGTTAGACAAAGAGAAAAAAGGGCTTGTATTCAGCACATCCAGCACGGGTACAGAGTGTCCCTTCCAAGTCACTCAAGGACCAAGTTCTTTTCCAAGTGCTATGAATTTGCCCCTGAACAGTTGGAAAAGTAACGTTTTGGACAAGTCACACTGTCTCTGATGACAGTTTAAAGACTTGAATCTTTCTAAGTGAAGGAGTTTGAACTTATTCCAAAGATATTCTGGAGCAGGGATGTAACATAATTATACTTGTGACTTAGGAAGCTCATTCTGGAAACAAAATTTGGAATGAGAATAATGACAGAGAGACTGAAGGCAGGGGGCCTGTTTAGAAGACTGTTGAATACTGGGGGCAAGAGAAATGAGGCCCTGGGTCACCTACAGGCAACGGTGAATGATGAGATGAACGCGAGAGTGATGCGGGCTGATGAAGGGGGAAGAGACGACCGTGCAAGCCTCACACTTGGAGCAAATAGGTGGACAGTGGTGCCATGAACTAATGTCGAGGGAGGAACAGATGGAGAGGGATTGGGTAAGTGGGGGAGAGCAAGAACATTTCTGGCAGCTGGAATTAGTATTTGGAGTGTTGTCTTATAGCAACAGTTCTCAACTGGTGGCAATTGTGCCCTCCCAGGAGACATTTGCAAATGTCTGGGGACATTTTTGGCTGTCACAACTGGTGGTGGTAGTGGTAGACGGTGCTGGCATCTCGTGGACAGAGGCCAGGAACGCTGCTAAATGTCCTGTGGTGCATGACCCCCACAACAAAGTCACCTGGTCCCAAATGCTGGTAGTGTCAAAGCAGGTTGAGAGACCCTGTTTTACATGGTGGGGAAGGGATGATAATTCCCTGCAGCCTGCCTCTGTCTGCCCATCCCTCCCCCTTTTTTCTATTTCAGGGGCTGAGAAGCCTGGGGCCCTCCCCTGCCCAGTACCTTCAGGGTACTTGTAGTTCTGAGTGATGTCCTCGCAGCGGTCACCGCCCACACCCTTGGTGCTGATGTTGTTGCCAACATACTTAGTGTTGGAGTTGGTCAGCTCCAGTGTCCTGTCCTCACAGCACTTCCAGACCACACATGAGGCGTTTACTGTGGCAAAAAGCTCTGCCACTGCAGGGGTCAGCCCCAGTGTCCCTTCCTTGACTGCTCTGACAGGGACCAGATCACAGGCCTTCAGGGCTGAGGGACAGAAAGGTCAGTGAGCAAGAGGAGCCACACCCAGACCTCTGCTCAGGTCAGAGCTCCATAACCTCAGTCCCCATCCTAGACCCTACTTTCCTTCCCTGGGGATCGAGGTCAGAGTTGGGCACTCAGAGGGGTGTCTAAGAGGGTAAACAGAGGTGAACACAACATTCAGTGACAATAATTTTGGTAATGACCTGTGGCAGGAGCCCTCTCAGAAACTGGACAGGTAGAACCTCGGGGGAACACAGTACACAGGGTTCCTAAGCCAGCTTTTCTTAGATGTCATAGGAATAGGTACCCTTTTCTGAGCACTTATATATGCCGGCATCTGTAGCTGGTCTGTTCTTGGGGAAAAAGAACTGTATTTCATGGCTCCTGAAGATTACTTTCCTGAGCTTGAACCTATCTTAATACCCTCTTCATCCATATCCAGAATCTCCCAAGTCCCACATTACAAGCTCCTGACGCAGCGCCACTACTAGCTCTCTAAAGGCCCCCAGCCCTTCACTGAGGCTCAGCAGCCATGCCCACTGCTTAGAGGTGGGGCTAGTCTCCCCACAGCCTTGGGCTGAGATGGCTAACGCCTTTGTCCCCTTGAGCACACTGGCATTGGGTCAGCATTCTGCCAGCCACTATCATTCTTTCCACTTTTCCTGTTTTAGGGGATGCAGACCCTCTTTGGACCACCCACAGCTCCCCTTTCCTTTCCAAGGGACTTCTTCAGCCCTCACAGCTCTGTCCAGCCCATGGTGGTCCTGAGCCCACCCCCAGATTTTACCTCCACCTTCCTCAGAAGCACCTGGGTACAGAATCTGCCATCCACCATAACCCTGGGGCAAAGCAGGCCGGGTCATCCAGCACTCCGTGGAAGTCTGGAAGATCCTGAAGATGGCAAAAGAACAATTCAAGTGTGGGGGAAGTGGAGTCCTGAAGAGGTTCTAGAAATAGCAGTTGCTGCCTTAGGTGTGGGAGGGTGCTGTGTCCAAGTGGCTGCGACACAACTGACCATTAGCGTCCAAGAGTCTTGAAGGCCTTCTCTCAGTGCCTGGGCCACTCAGGGCAGGGGGTTCCCTTGGGGTTCTACCACCTGGGTTTTGAGCCCTTCCAGTCTGAGACGCCATCCCTTTTGGGCTCCTCACCAGATTTTGCCTCTCCGGCCTTGTCCGTTCTGAAGGGCCTCCTCATCGTAGCATTCCTCCACGAACAGGCCTCCACTGGTGGCCTGGGCTGAGCCGAACGTGGTGACAACACGGGCAGGGATCCCCAGACACCGCAGCACTGTGTAGAAGGGACAGAGTCAGAGGGCGCCAGAGAGGCCAGGGGTGGGGGTGCAGCTAGTGTTTTCAGTGTCTCCCCTCTGGACAGTCACGTCTTAAATGCCAGGTGACACCATGGAAAGAGAAGGGGCATAGGCACCAGGAAGTTAGAACTGACACCAGGCACAGGACATATAAAGGCCCCAAACTGAAGTCCACTCAAGTTACACAGCAGCAGAGCATGCGGCAGGCTGACAGAGGCTGGGGGCTTGCTCCCTCTACTGGGGGAGGGCCGCCAGGGGAAGTTTCGGAGTGAAAGTGAAATGGGAGCCAAGTTCCCCAAATAGGCCCAACTTTGCTGAGCGGGGAAAGGAGCACAAGCTGGTCAGGAGGAGCAGCCCCGAACAAGTAGTGGGTTTCTTGCTGGATGGTGCATCTGAACCAGATGGTGAGGAAATGCTGCAGAGTGGAGGCAGTACCTGCTTTTGGAAATGTCCCTCCCACAGGGCACCCCACGAGGCAGACACTACAGTGGCCAAGGTGAACCTGCTCTGTACCTGTGCAAGCAACAGCAGCCAGCACCCAGGCCTGACCATCATACACAGGTCGCCCTCGGCCTGTGAGCCACTGCCGCAGGATGGGCACGCTGCCCCGGCGCTTGTTCAGCAAGGCCCTTTCCTGGGCAGCCTGGGGCTGTGGGGTGAGCAGGACACGCTTCTCCTTAAGGTTGTGCAGCTGTTTGGGGAAACAGGTGGATATAATGTGAGTCCCAGGATGAGACAGCTCTTGGGGTGGGGTGGGGTGGGGATGAGGGTGTAAACTGGGGTGAGAAGGTGGATGGGGGTGGGGGTGAGGAGGGCTCATCACAGTTCTCCAAGTGTGGCAAACAGATCATCTGCATCAGAATTACCTGGACCATGTTAAACTTACATGTTCCAGAGCTCCACCTTAGCCCACTGGGTTATAATCTCTGGGACCCTGGGGGAGCCCAGGAATCCACTTTTTAAACAAGTCCTCTAGAAGCCAGGGGTTTGTGGACCACACTGGCAGAGAAAGCCACAAGAGGAATGTGCGAGTGGCCCCTCGCTGGGGGCTGGGTTTCCTGCTCCTCCGTTTGCCTGGTCCCAATTCCTTTGATGGTGTTTGCACCCGGGGTGGGGAGGCCCACTTATCCTAACCCTCCTCCTCACAAGCTGGCTCTGTCTCTTACCACCTCTTCAGAGCAGAGTCTGGTGGCAAAGAAGTGGAGAACACCTTAGTCTTGTGAATGACTTTTAGGAACAATGGGAAAGTACCAAGCTACCTCATGGTCTACATATCCTTAGAAATAATTTAGAAATAAAAACAAGTCCCTTTGACCACCTTAGCTGTAAACACTGACTAAGATGAACCCTACGCCCTCCCTGGCAGGGGCCTGCAGGGAGGAGGCCGGTGACAGAGGAGTGCTCTGAGAAAATCCAGGCCAGTTTTAGTCCTCATTGGCTTGAGTCTTGAGGGATGATGCCTCCCTTTGCTTTTCTCTCTCCCGTGGATGCTGCTGTCCTCCCCTCCTCTCCATGCCTTTCTCCAGGAACTATCCCCCACACCCTGAAGATATTCAGGGCCATAGAGGAGGGAAGCCCTGCCAGAGGGCTCCCCCTTTCCCTCCTCTCACTCACCAAGGTGCCCAAAATGCGGGCCACATGCACAGGGTTGCCCCACTTCTCCACCTGCTTGTCCATGCTCAGCAGGTCCAGGCTGAGGTCCAAGACATCCCCCTCGAACTGTAAGGACCACACAGAGCCATGACAAAGGGTTTCCATCACACAACTGAGCCCCGTCACCTTGTCCTTCTCCCAGACTCAGGCTTCCCTCCTTCTTCCCTTGCTTTGTTGTCTCCCAGTGCCCCCTGGTCCCAGTGCCTGGCAGTCCAATCCCAATAAAGCATGAACTCTCGAAGACCAGGGCTTGTTATTTCCTTTCATTTCTATCTTTATGCATTTAGTGCACTCCTACTGCTCCTGCCAGCACTGACCCACATGTGGAGGATACCCAGGTGGCTCCTGCTCTCAAAGAGCCCACAGTTAGTAGTGGAGAGGGACACGTAGCCATTTAGACTACAGATCTCAGCCACACGGTCAGGGCTCTAGCAGAGATGCCAACTGAGAGCAGAGAGTGCAGAAGAGATTCACTTTGCCTTTGGAGGCTAAGAAAGGCTTCCAGAAGGTCTTAAAAGATGGATAGGAGCTTCCCAGGAGACAAAGAAGGGAAGCTTTTCCAGGTGGAGGGAACATTCAGCATGCATGTCCATGTGCTGGCCAGGAACTGGAGCCTGAGTGGCTCTTGGGGAAAGGAAAGCAGTGGTTTGGCAGTAACGGGCCTGTGTGCAGTGCCAGGGCCTTGGTTCTTATCCTATAGACAGTGGGGATTTAACAGAGGATTTTAATTTTTATGGTCTTTAAGAAGATAACTCAAGAAGCTGTACAGGATGGTCGGACGTGGCCCTGAGGATAGAGCGGTACCATGTGGCAGAAATTTCCTAAACACGTTGCCTTATGACCAGGGGCTTTTGGACCTGCCAGCTCTGTCTGGCCTGAACACTAAAGGTTCACTGTCCTCTCACCTTCCCTGGAGGCCCCCATACCTGTCCAAAGTCCCAGGGCTCCTCCTGGATGCAGTCAGCCGTACCCAGGTAGATGAGGCCGTTCTGGTTCAACAAGTACTCCCAGCGTTGCGCCTCATTCTCCAGGAACACAGCATCCTCTGGTGAGAGGCAGGGATGAGGGCCCATGGGGTGCTGGGCCTGCTCTTCACATCCTGGCCTCTGCCCACCCTACCCAGGTCAGTTTCGGCTACATGTCTCCCCTTCAGCTCTGGGTCTAATGAGGACTGATGAAGAACTTCCTCTTTTCACTGCCCCCACTGGGACCCACCTTCTTCTCTGGTGGAGACCAGAGAAAGGGGTCAGAGCTTTTGCATCAGCCAAGGTGGCCTTTGTGGTCAGCCACGCAGACAGCAACAAACCAACCTTAAAAAGCCGACTGGGTCCCAGAACACATGTGCAGCCAGGGAGCTACCAACACAAGAGAATATGGCAATTGCCCAGGGCCTGTCACGTGTCTCTCATAAATTCAATGACAAAAAATAGTGTTTCAGAAAAACCAGTACAATATATGTTGACAGGGGTGAGAGGAAAGGGAAGAGCAGCACTTGGCAAGACGGGGTCAGAGGGAGCAGAGGGGCTGGCGAAGTGGAAGCCAAGGCAGTGGCTTTCCACTCCGGGGGTGTCCAAGTGGGTCTGGGACTCCCATGGTCTCCTGTTGGTGCCTGTCCTGCGGTCCTCGTCCAAGGGCTGGGCTGGGGACGTGGATGGGGGCTTTGAAGAGTTTCCCCCTCTAGAAAGCTGGAAGTGAGGGGGGAGCCTCCTCTACTTGCCAAGTGCTTCTCTGTCTGCACCGGGTGCTAGGGGTGGAGTGGGGGATGGTTAGGTTGGTTCCTGGGGACTAGAAGGAGAAAATGATTTCCAAACCATCCCCTCAGGCATCCATCTGGGACAAAGGTGCTCAGAGCAACAGCAGGATAGGATTAGAACTCAGGAAGCCCTGAAAAACCTGGGGCCTGAAGTCAGAGCCATGTGGCCGAGGAGCCCTTGGCTCTCCATCCTGAGTGCTTTCTATGAAGTCAGCTAGACATCACTTCTTTGGCAGTCACTTTACACTGAGGTATTTGGCCCAGGTGCTGCAGGGCTCTGGGAAGTACATTATCCCAGGTGCTGCAGGGCCCTGGGAAGAGCACAGGTGGCACCATCCTCCTCTTCTCTGCTTGGGTGCAGCCCCGTTTTATAAAGTTCCCTGCTGATCTACAGGAGGCCTGCTGTGGAATTTGTGGCTCCAGTCATCAGTAGTAAGGACAGAACAAACATGTGGAGAGAAGCAGGACAGATTTACTGTGAAGCTGATGAATCTGAAGTTTTGGGGCCCTTCATCAGACCCCCTTCAGGACTTGGGAAGGGCCTTAGCAATTCAAAATTTTGTCTTCTCTTTCTTTAAGAGGGTTCCCCAAATTATGTAAACCTCAGGTCCCACACAACCTGGATTCATCTGGCGATAATCTATGGGAGTCCAAGGAGGAAACAGAGAAGCTTATCCCCTAGGTCACCTCTACTGAAGTATTTTCTAGTTCTTGCCCCCTATACTGTCACAATAAAGGGTAGCTGTGCCAGGGTCATCTGGGACTGTTATCTCTTGTGACCAAATGGCCTGAGCCAACACTGGAGTTTGGTGGTGAGATAAGACTTTGCTTTCCCAGGGAAGCCCCAGGCTGTTTCTGCCAGGGTCGGAGAAGCCATTCATCCAGGAAGCAGACACCACAGGAGCCAGTGCTGGTGCTGGTGCTGGTTCTGGTGCTGCCTTTAGAGGAAGCTGCCAGGCTGCACTCAGAACCTGAGTGTTGAGTATCCTTGCAGCCCAGGCTGACCCAAATCCAAACTCACCTCGAACCCAGGGGTTAAAGAGCAGGGTGAACTGGCCCAGGAGGTGTGGCTTCTTGTGCAAGACCTGCAGCAGGAGTGAGTAGTGGCCAATGACTGCATCCGAGGGAGTGGTCACAGAGATGGTCCAGGACTGAGCATCTCTCTCCTTCACCTCTGCACTCCACCATTTCTGGTCCCCCAGACTGGAAATTGGGAATGTGGCTTGGGTCATGTTGGCCTTGGAAGGCTGCTCTCCTGCAGTCACACACAGATGTATTGGTCATTTTGACTTCTTGGTCACAACTGAGTAATAAAGTCAACTATCACAAAGTTGGAGTAGGTAAAAAATTAGTTTTGGAGGAGAGTAAGGGGCCCACCCATTAATGGTAGTTGAAACAGGGTGACGGGAGCACACAGGTTCTCGGTGCCCACGGACCTGCGTCTGGGCACTTTGCAGTCTGTACATGGGCATCGTAATAATGCCTGTGTCGTAGGGTCAGTGTGAGGTCTTAATGAGATATGGCATGTAAAGACCTTGGCCCATTATCTGACATGTAGTACAGATTCAATAAATACTAACAATTAAATATGATATTCGGCCTGGATTAGATCCTATTCAGGCTTTTCTACAAAACCAGATTATGTTTGCAACCAAAAGAAACCCCCTAGACACACGGCTGCTGAGCCACTTCTGAACCATAATAAACAATACTTATTATGCACAATATCTTCTTACAACAGCCCTGCTGGGTGGGCAAAAATTCTTGAGGCCCAGTACCATGTAGGCCACTTACCCCTTAGTTCCCTGGGAGGGGGAGGGGGATAGGAAAGAACCCTCCAGTCCCGGTGCCAAAGGGCCCTCGGTCTGCGCCACTCACCAGTTTGTGCGATGAGGGCCACTTTCTTCAGGGCGGGCAGAAATGCCTGGACTGGAGCCCGGAAGTGCAGTGTGATGGTGAAGGGCTGTCCCCTTCTCACAACAAGGCGCCTGGAGCTGATGTGCTTGGTATGGTGCTCTTCATTGTTTCTTGCTGCCTGGAAGTCACAGCTCTTGATCCCCAGGGCTATGTGGAAAAGAAAGAGAACACGGAGACTGAGGTAAATGTGACAAGTAAGTAAAAGCAGAGACCCTGCAGTCAGAGAGACCAGTTTTCAAAATCCTTGGCTCAACTTACTTCCTAGCCTTGCCACCAAAGGTAAGTAACTTACCTACTCTGACCCTCAATTTTCTCTTCCTTGGAATGATCACTCCTCCTTGCAGGCTTGTGGAGATTAAATGAAGTCATGTATATACGCTAGTCCTCCCCCACCCTCTCTCCTCAGGGGATACATGCCAAGACACAGGCGGATGCCTGAAACTGCAGACAGTACCAAACCCTATACTACACGCTAGTGATTTTCAACAGGTACACCACAGAATATTTAAAACTTGCAATACCTGACTATTGAATCAGGGACACTGACCTTTTTCCCCTTAGATTGTCAAATAACAAAATGACAACAGCCAACACAACGATAGCTGTCTGGTGTGAACACATTAAAATCATATCTTTTTTTTGTCAGATCAACAAAAACTATATTTTTGGTGTGCTGCAGAATCTTGGTTTACCTAATGAGCTTATGTGAGCCATGAGATGGAAGGGCTGAAGATCACTGCTATCCACTATGCTTTCTCCTATACATACTTATGATAAAGTTTAATTTACAAATTTGGTACGGCTAGAAATTAACAGCAATAACTGTTAATAACATAGAACGGCTGTAACAACATACTGTAATAAAAGTCGTGTGAGTAGTTTGGGGGTCATTATTAAGCAAGATAAGGGTTACTAAGTGCTGTGATACCTCAAAAGCCTGTCTGATGGCTACGAAGCGACTAAAGGGCAGCAGCGTGCACACCACAGACAGACTGGACACGGGTGTCTCACATCCCAGGAAGCACGTGGGCTGAGATTTCGTCATGCTACTCAGAATGGCCTGCAACTTAAAACTTATGAATTGTTCACTTCTGGAATATTTCACTTAATATTTTCAGATCATGGTTGGCTACAGGTAATGAAACCATGGAGAGTGAAAACATGGATGAGGGAGGACCACCGTAATATACTTAACACAGGGTCAGACACATAAGTCCCATTAAATGAAACTGTTACTATTATTAATAATAAGAGTAGTGTTTTTCTCACCGTTGACCTCCTGTTCTGGTTCCAATCCAAAAGCAATGAATAATATCCAGAATTTTGCCCACCCTTACTCATTATTTTTTAGAACAAAATCAGATAATTTTAAGAGCTGGTTTTGAAATCACTAAATCCAATTCTCTTGTTTTATAATTGACCAGAGTGAGACCCAGAGGCTAGAACCAACTCACCCAAGATCATACTTGGCTGTTTCCCCTAAAGGTTTACCAAACCGATGGCACCCCACAGCTAGGAGAGCTGTACAAGGAAGGGGCCTGGGAGTATCAAGACAGTGTGACAGACAATCCTCATCTGCAATGAGACCTGCCAATGTGCCAACAGACCTGTGCAGAGGCCCCTGAAGTTTCTGCCTACTCTTGGTCTGCCTGTTTTCTTGCTCTATGTCTGCCTTTGCCCCTTTTAGTTGGATTCCCTGACCCCCTACTTTCCCTTCTTTTCCATTTAGCCTCGAAGCTAGGACACCTCACGCTTTTCCAGGGTCATCTCCTATAAGTATCACAACCAAGGGAGAACGGTCATGTTATGATGATCCCAGGACAAGAATATAAACCCATGTTAACCACCACCATCATCACAACTGTGACCATGTACCTCCCAAACCTACCCTGTTGCCACTGCATGGCTCCACCGCCATCACCTCCACCACTACCAGCACCCACTACTATTCCTCATCATACTCACATCACCTCCACCACCATCCTACTTCCTTTAATGAAAACACATAATGATGGAAAGGCTGCTGACAGTCCAGCAGGCTGGACTGTCAGTCCATGGAAAGGCTGCTGACAGTCCATGGAGAGCTGGCTTCGCTCACCCTGTCCCATGGCTGCAGGTTGCTCTTATCCAGGAGCCCACAGGAAGTGCCTGTCTTGAACTGTAGCTCAGGGCTCCCACTCTGAATCTGTCTTCTGGACAGAAATTGATGAAGGTAATTTTGTTAGCTTAAGAATCTATAAATAGTGTAGTTTCCTTCCTCTTCTCTTGTGAGCTCTCTGACAAGTCGCTTCTCTACTACTCCCTCCCTGCTGATATCTCCTGGGCCAGCTGCTGGGAGTTACCATTTTTCATTTTATCTCTGGTGCCAGGAAGCTCAGGCAAGGGTATGCCTGGCAGGCTGGATTTGGGGGTGAAGTGGGAAAGATCTGCCATCTGGAGAAGCCCCAAAGAAACTTCTATACCTGTTGCTTCAGTGGCCTCAAGAGACCCTCTGAGATGTTTGTTACCTGGATGACACTTGAAAGACTTTGGAAGAGATGATTCCACAAACAGGAGGCCCACATCCAACCCCAAATCTCAGGCCCTACACATATCATGGGCTGCAAGTTGCTAGATGTTCATGGGCTGCTTTGATAATACAGAGAGAGAACGTGTATGTCTGGGACTCATCTGTGTGAAAGAGAGAAGGAGGTAGAGTCTGTTGGTGAAAAGTGAATGTCCTAAGAGCAGAAGCCAGGGCCCAAGCTCTGCCAGGCCTGCCGGCTCTGGGACACGCTGTCAGGGAAGGTTTGGAACTGTCCTGGGACCCAGAGTTTATGTCTTTTCTATTTCTACTTGTCCAGTCACCAAGGAGATAAGACACAGGAGAGGATCTACTATTTGGCTGTCTTTGACCTTCTAAAGCCCAGCTTTTGGTTGGGCTCCTGAGACTGTCACCAGAAGCACCCCCTGAGGCAGCTGTCCTGGGCTGCATGTGGTGGGGTATCTACAGAAGGACACAGAAGAAGTGACAAAGGACATTGGTTGCCTGTGGGGAGGGGAGCTGGGGGATGGGGTCAGAAGGTGGTTTTTCTACATGTTGAACTTTTTATACTTTTAAAACTTTAAACTATTACCTATTTAAAGAATCTCATTATACTAAAAAATGAAGCTGCTGTCTTCTCACACAACACCAAAAAGATTCTTCATGCAAAATTAAGACATACATTTTGGGGAATGTGGGTGGGAGGGAGTGTGCAGGGTGGAGGGGAGTGAGGGGAGGGGGAAATGGAACAACTGTAATAGCATAACCAGTAAAATATATTTAAAAAATAAAAATAAATTGCAAAGAAAAAAATAAAAGAACTTTTCACCTCTTTGAGCTCCCCCTGGGAGGGCATTGGGGAGCTCACGGGCTGGCTCCCCTTTTGCAGGTTTGTTCTGGTACAAGCAAAGAGCAGCTCTTGTTTCCTGAAGCAGTTCCCACAGAGCTTCACAAAACCCCGTGATTGAGCAGTATTTCACTTGGAGCACTTTTGAGGGAGCCCATGATGAGGCAGACAGTGCTGTGTTTTGGTTGAGCTGGGGAAGGTGAGTGCATAATGTGAGGAGGATAGAGGGAGGAGTGACCTAAAAGTCTGTCCTGCTTCCTGCTGCACCCATACCTTTTAACTCCACAGCCTCTGGCAGAAAAATAGTCAACTGATGTGTGCCCAAGAAGGATTTATTTATTTATTGATGACACTGTTGTGCATCAGGAACTGTATTAGGCACTGTTAATACAGTGATAAATAAGATAGATGTGCCCCTGCCAACAAGGAGTTTATATTTCAGCGGGGGAAACTGACAGAATGAACACTGTTAATTATTTACTTGTTACAGAAGAGAGTTTTCAAGTTCTAGGACCTAGGTGTGGAGGTAAGGAAAGGCTGAGAAACTGGAAGGATTAATAAGAGTTAGTTAGGCAATGGGGCAAAGGGTGGGGTGGGGTGGGAGGAGAGAGAACAGCATGTTCAAAGGCCCTAAGGCAGGGAGCCACAGAAAGGAAGGCCATGGAATTGAGCACAGATTGTGATGGAGAGAGATAAGGCAAGGGCTAAATCTTGCAAGTCAAGTTAAAGAGTTTGATTTTTTTTTTTTGCCTCATATCACTGGAAAGCTATTGAATGGTCTTTTAAATAAGATAGTAACACAATCAGATTTGTGTTTTAGAAATACCACACTGAGGAAAATAGGGAAAATTATTTAGTGGGGAAAAAAGTGAGAAGACCAATAAGAGACTATCATAATGGTCCAAGAGAGATGATGGTGGCCTGGTCAGAGGAGTTTTGGTGAAGATAGAAGCAAATAGATTTGACAGAAATGTAGGGGGTTAAGTTGGCAAGTCACAGTAATGGATGGATATGGAGAACAAAGAAGGATATTGAACATGACTTCCAGGTTCAAGTAAATTAATTACGCTGATACATTGTTTTGGAAAGCACTTTCATATATATTACTTCATGTGATCTGAGCCTCCATCTCTTAAACTAAATAAGGGATCATTATCATTATTATTATTAGGATTTTTTAAAAGATTTTATTTATTTAATTTTAGATAGAGGGGAAGGGAGGGAGGAAGAGAGGGAAAGAAGCATCAATGTGTGGTTGCCTCTTGTGTACCCCCAACTGGGGACCTGGCTTGCAACCCAGGCATGTGCCCTGACTGGGAATCAAACTGGTGACTCTTTGTTTTGCAGGCCAACACTCAATCTATGGAGCCATGCCAGCCAGGGCAGGGATCGTTATTTAAATTTAATTGGTGAGAAAACAGGTACAGGGAGTAAACATTTATTTTAATGAATAAATAATGAATAAATCAATTAAAATACTGCCAGAAATAATTTAGGGTAACTAACAATGAAATATGATGTTTCAAAAAAACATATATTAA